>JAODAL010020958.1:0-68184 GCA_025379985.1 Phyllomedusa bahiana | reverse complement strand
CCAGGGGAATTTTAGAGTGAAGCGATTCTAAAGCGGCGGCAGTCATTGCGGTCTACTAAAAACACAACATTGTATGAAGCCCAAAAACCAAGCTCCCTCTCATATTTAAGCATAGCACAATGTTCTACAGCACCCTGCAGGCTTTGTACACCCTGGAAATAGCTGTTTTTTAATGTTTCCCTCCCAAGTAATTCGGACCGAATTTATTTTTTCGGGAAATTCGGCAAAGTGCCCGAACCAATATTTGAGAAATTCGCCCATCTCTAATAGCTATGTATCATTCATTTACCTATTGAATATTTTAATTTATTATGTTTTCTAAAGATTACCTCTTGTTGCTTGGATAAACTAATTTGCATGTTAATAGGTCTCACCTTGTTTTTAACCAGACACAGAACAGGTGTAAGATAGCTGTGAATAGGAGACCCATTTGGTCCCGTAACACGTAAGCTGTTTGAGACACTGCTTCAATTTTGCTACATCCAGATGCTGCTTTACCTTTTAGTGGATGTCTAATAAAGTTGGAATACTTTTATATCCTTCGGATCCATATATTTTTTTGCACATAGTTTTAACCTGCACCAGATTTATGAACATTATAATAAATGTGGAACATCGTAAGACAATCTAGTCTAAATGTTCACTGTCTTTGCATTAGACACTATTGATAATTTGCCCCATATCAACTCCAGTAAGAAAGGGAACAGAAGGGCATTGCAGGTCAGATATATCGGTAGGGGAATCAAATTATTGGCAGAACAGATAGGTCAATATATTCCAAAAATCAAAATGGTTGAACACTGTATTGATTTTCTTGTGTTTGAGTTTGACTAGTCACAGATAGGGTTGATAGACTGGGCAAAGCTGGTAAGAACCCAGTGGTCTTGGTGCAGATTAATTTCAATGACAAATTTTTAGGTACTCAAAAGCCTCAGAAGCCTCATGAACTAGATAGAGGAATAAGAATTGATAATTTTATAAGAAAAATATTGTGTGGTGGGAATAATTAGACATGGCTAGATTATAGCTATAACATGATCATATAAATAAGAAAAGAGTAGGTGTCTGTTTATAAATAAAATCCTGCCTAAAGCCCATCCTGCACAATAAAATAGGGAGATGAATAAGTGGCATATGGATCAAGTAAATAAGGAGAGAGAAAATAGGAAATACCGATAGGGATCTATTATAAGTCTCCACTTTTAACCAACAGACCAGGCAAAATATCAAAAGTACAGTACATCACTATTATCTAGTTAATCTCCAAACTGTACTTTTGATATTCTGTCTATTCTGTGATATATATATATTTTGATATATATCTTGTGTGGCTAAATGCAAAACAACAGACAACCAATGTAGTTGGATAGGCATGCTATCTGATAAGAGAAAAAGATTGGAAACAAAAAGGACATTCCTGAAAAAAGCAAAGTGAAGACAAAAAATATTCTTTATCAACAAGAATAAAAAGAATCTTAAAATTTAAAGTGTTGGTTTTTCGGAAATATGCTGAGGGTTGCCCACTACATCTAAGTGGTTTGACAAAGGGAGAGGGCTGTCTCTCTCACCCACTGGTACCACACAAATGTGATAACAAGCTGCTGTGGGCTGCTGAGGTTGTTTGTCTAACAGATTGCCTCTCAATTTTACACAATGCAATGTAAAGTCATCCAGTGGGAATTAAAAATAAAAGTTAAAAAATTAATTTAAAAAAAGCACAGAAAGAGTAAAATAAAAGCACTTTCTAGAAAAAGTAAGTTTTATGTTAAATAAGCAGTAAATAATTATATTTATATATATGGTAGTGCTGTGATGACAAAAACGCCAGTAATAAAATGAACAGGTACATCAAATGGTAAACACCATAAAAAATACCAACAAACAGTGATGAAATTGATTTTTCTTTATATCTGCTCAATCCCCAAAAATAAAAAATGTTAATCAATACGATAGTTTGGCAGAGAGGAGGGATCAAGAGATGGTTTGTTTAAGGTGGGAGTGATGGTAGCGTGTTTGAAGGAGTACGGAAAGATGCCAGACGTCAACGATAGGTTGAAAAGATGAGTGAGGACTGGGATGACAACAGCGCTAAGGTGTGGGATGAGGTGGAATGGCTGTGGGTCAAGATTGCAGGTAGTGAGGTTGGATTTAGACATTAGAGAGCAAAGCTTGTCAAGAGTAACAATGGAGAAGCAGGTTAAGTGGGAATAGTGATGTGCACACCAAAATGTTTTTAAACCAGCTCACCCATTCAAGGAATCACACAGACCACTGGGATTGCAGTAGACTGTAGAAGCATATAGAAGGATGTCCAGCATATTTCACAAATAAATGTATTAATTTATTGAGGCACAATAATAAGACTATACAGGAAAATTCTGACGCGTATGTAATGACCCTTAGTCGTAGTATAGTGAAACAACTAACACACCGGCATTATATAACTACGTTAATTACCACTCACCTAATGCACTTGTGGGCTAGCTGAGGATTTAAAAGAGATTTTAACTAAAAAAACCAGGCATACAACAGTATAATAGAACATATGCAATACATAATAAACAAAATACAATAGATCAGTAATGTAATATAAGATCTTTCTTGTAGTAATGTGCAGGTATAGTAGTGGATGGTTGGGGCAGTGCAGATATAGGGGTGGTCGGTGGGGATGGTGGAGGTATAGAGGTGGTTGGTGGAGGAGAAGCTTTGTCTGATGAGGTTGATCTTGTTTAGGAAGTGAGTGGCAAAATCATCTCCTGATTAGAGAGATGGGGGAGGAGATGCTGGGGAACATAGGAGAGAGTTGAAGGTTTCAAATAGTTGTCTAGGGTTGTGAGATAGCGAGACTATGACAATGGTGAAGTAATCCTGTTTGGCTGAGATGAGTGCAGACTTAAATGTGTGGAGTGATTGTTTGAATGAGACAAAGTCGTTGGTGGAGCAGATTTTCAACCTGTGGCATTCAGCAATTCTGGAAGCTTTCCTCAGGTGTTTAGTTGAGTCTGTGTGCCAGGGTTGTCTGTTGATTTTGCAGGTTCTATTGTGCATTAAAGGGATGACTGAATCATGAGTGGAGGTGATTGTGTTGTTTTAGAAAGTGAAGGCTGCATCTGGGTCATCAATTGAGGGAGAATGAGGTGCAAGAGAGTCAGAATGAGTGCAAGGGTTAAGATTTTGTAGATTCCCGCGAGGGTGCACTAGATTTGAGACAGGAGGGACAGGTGGAGTGGAGATGGTAGAGAAGATAAGCAGATTTTGGTAAGAAATGGGGAAAGGAGAGTTTGAGATGTTAGATAAAGGGCAGAGGCGGGTGAAAACGAGATCCAGTGTGTGTACATCTTTGTGAGTGGCTCCAGAGGTTCACTGGGAGAGGCCAAAGGAAGAGGAGAGTGAAAGGAGTTTGTTGGCAGCAGAGTGGGGCGTGTCAGTGGGGATGTTAAAGTTCCCAAAATGTTGAGGATGTCAGTGGAAAGAAAGTGGAGAAAGCAGGAAGTGAATTGGTTGGAGGAAAGTGTTGGCAGGTCTTGATGGTCGGTAGATGATGGCCACTTGAAGGTTGGAGGGGGAGTAAATGGGGACAAAGTGCACCTCAAAGGAGGGGAGGGAGAGGTAAGGAAGAGGTGCAATGGGGATGAAGGAACAGGTATCTGACAGGAGAAGGCCAATACCTCCACTATGCTTGCGCCTCCCCATGGAGGGGAGGGGGGAAAATTAAAATCCCCCCCCAAAAGGGGAAATCCAGCAGAGGGGCTTAAAAGGGGGGTTTCAACAATTTTTCTTTTAGCCAAGAAAGGAATGGGTTTGGTGAATAAAAAGGTTGTGGAAAAAGGGGAAGTTTGTTGCAAAAAAATTTGAATCCAAGAGCCCAACCAGAGGATTTTGAGGGGGTAAAGGGGAAGGGGTTTTAGTTTTGGGGGGGTTTTTGCGGGAGTTTTACTTTTTGTTTTGTAAGAGACGGTGAAAAAACGGGGGGAGTGCAAAGAGGCCCGGGTTTGGGGAGATATGTCCCCGCAGCAGGGAGAAGCAGGGAGATTTGATTTAAGGGGAAAAAGTGGGTTTGGGTGGCAAGGAAATTTTAAAAAGGGGGGGGGGGTTTTAAAAAGGGGGGTTTGGTTTGTTTTGGGATTCTTGAAAAAAGAAAGTTTTCATTTTTTCTTGGTTTTTCAAAAAATTAAATGAAAAAAATTAAAATTTTTTTTTTGGCTTTGGTAACCAAACCTTTATGTAAATCAATTCATGGACATACATAAATACTTGGTCGGGGAATGACAGTGGCAAAAAGTATAGCAAATTCAATGCTTCATCAGTGTTGCCAGGTGCGAACAACGGGGTGGGGAGGGTTGTTGTATGTAAAAGTTAATCAATAAGTTGTATTGTTCTATTTAAAAAATATATAGCTACATTGACTGAAAAATAGAAAGTTAAGATTCCTGAAAGGTGTAAATGGGAAATGAATTCAAATCCTTGGTCCTTAAGGCCAAAATATGTAGGCTAATTTCTAAAGGGTTAAGAGGTTAGTTCCCTTTTCCCCCGGGAAAAGTGGGGATATTGTCTTAAACACTTTAAAGGTTTGAGGCTAAAACCACAAAGGTGTTTTACATAAAATGTAAATGCTGAGACTTGGGGAAAATATGTATTAATTGATTAACAATTGGCTCAGAGATAGTAAAACAGATGGTGGTTAATAATAGAACATACTGTGGGTCACAAGTCTTAGTGAGGTATCCCAGAGGGCAGTACTGGGCCATCTTTTTATTATGTTTATTAATGACCTTGTGGAAGGCTTACAGAGTAGAAATACAAAATTTGCAGATACTACAAAGGTCTGTAAGGTAATTAACATAGAGGAGGATGATACAGTATTATAGAGGGATTTCTGGAATTGGGGCTGTTTTTGAGCGGGGAATCCCCAAAATTTAATTTTTTGGAAAAAACGAAGGTCATGCACTTGGGCCAAAAAACAAATTGTAAAAGGATGTTCTAAATAGTAGGATGCGGGATAAAACTGCCACTAAAAAGATTAGTGAATATTAATAGAGAGTAAACTTAAATATAGCAACTAGTACCAGGCAGCTGCTGCAAAAACAGATAAAAATCAAGGGATGCATTTAAAAATACAGAGCTGGTCATGAAAAAGAGCATGGTTTTTTTCCCTCAAAAAACACTGAAAAATGAAAATTGTGTACATTTTTGAGGACCTGTGTATAAACAGGACAGAGTTTCAAGACTGGTTATCAAACTTGTTTTTTCAACTTTACCAACCATGTCATTCTATATCACTGACTCCCGTACGGTAGCCTGGGAGAAAGTGCAAAACACTATCTCCTAATGAAAAAATATGAGCGGCCTGCAACAAGACCCCCCAGATATTCTTTAATTCAAGCAGAATCTCTTGCACATTATTTAGAAAAGTTATTGTTGTGCACACTTCTGCTGTATAATATATCTATATAATTGGAGGGAACCTTTAATCATACATCTTTATATGTGTTTGAGCTCTTTTTATGGATAGACATTGGGCGAAATAGTAAAATTCTGGCTGCCAATTACCACCACTAGAAAAGCATAGGAGCTTTCTGCAAACTGTTTTATGGATGAGTTTTATGTATAAATTGCATATATTTAGTTTTATGTCCAACAACTATGAAGATATATTATACAATTAACCAGCAATAAATTTTATTTTTAATCACATTAGCTATTTCATTAGCAAAAATAGTATCAGTATTTATTATTATTTTTAATGGTTTAAAACACATTTTTAGCTTATTTCTGCATTGCATTTTGCAGAAAACATCTTTCTACACTGCAACCATCAATAAACTGGTTAGTTATTCTTCATGGAATGCACTATGATGTATATTTCTCCCATAGCATAATAGTTCATTCCATGTGCATATGTTAATTATCCATGCTAATTTCAAAACTTCAGTCTTTGTTATAGTTTTTTTTTTTTTTTAACCAAATCAAAATTTGGGTTAAAATTTACCCAAAAAAAATGTCTTTAAAAATTTAGTATAATCCGACCACACAACTTGTATATAACCAAGTCAATAAATAACAACCTAATAACATGAAGAAACAAGCAATTAATTTACACTATATTGGGGACTGACCAAGCACAGCATGTAGAGCAAATAATGAGCGTTATACTCTGCACTGTTCCACATGTAGAGTCATGCTACATAAATATAATTTGCATTAAATGTTTATAAACAATATATGCACAAATAAATGTTTATGTATTCTTTATTGTTGGTGTAGTCCATTCTGCAGAGCAAAACAAGCATGCCCTAGTTCATTGGGGCCCTCCAAGAAAACATCACTCTCAGGTTTAACAATACTCTGTCTCCAAGTACACTCATATCCTAAGCCTTCTTAACAGCATAAGGAATCCATGGGCAAAGCAGTGCAATGGGTCCTGCCCAAGCAAGTGACTTCACTCCAGGCCACCATTCCTCCCTCTGATCAGCTCCCCCATAACAAGTTTGTGGGGTGCCGATCAGTTTACATGGTAGCTGGAAGCCTAATGAAAACATGTTATTTTTTTATCACTGAATATATAAAGCTCTAATCTTTTAAAATATAACATCATTTATCCCATACACTAATTGTCAAAGTAAAAAAAAAAGGTTGCGAACATGAAAATTTTTTTGGTCAGTTCACGTCCCCAAAAAATTGTAAAACAAAGTGATCAGAAAGTTGCATGTATTCCAAATTAGTATCCGTAAAAACAATACGTGGAAAAATGGAAAAGTTATTGATCGCAGAAAATAGTGTATATTTAAAAAATAAAGAATGTTTTTATTTTTTAAGTACTGAGACATAAAGACAATCCTACATATTTGCTTTCACTAGAATCATAACAACCTGAAAAATACAGAAAATCCAATATTTATACTGAAGAGTGAATGCCATAAAAATAAAACCCCAGAAATATGACAAAAGTACATGGTGCAATTTCACTCCACTTAGAATTTTTTTGGGAATTCCCATACATTCTATGATCTAGCTAGTGATGCCAAGTACATCTTGTCCTGCAAAAAAAAAAAAAAAAAAAACACATGTGTCTTTAAAAAAAGTTATGGCTCTTGAAAGGTGGGAAGGAAAAGAGTACAGAGTGAAAAATTCTCTTAATGAACGTGATTCAATATATGTATACCACAATTTCTCCAAGCCACTATATAGAGCCGACTTCTCAGCTCATATGCACATCATTATCAATAATAGTAGGTTATTCTTTTATAGTATATATACGAAAATTTATTAAACTGCACTTGTCCAAAACTTCAGGACACACATTTAAAAGTTCATATAACAATAAAACAATGAGAAGTGATATACTTAAGTTTCCAGTCCAGCATTCAACTAATTTTCGGACTAAATTCATCCATTTAAGGTAGCTGAGGAGATGTTGACAAAGAGTGAGATGCACACTCGAACAGCGACGTATCGAAGGCTCCACCTTCTTTTTCAGGCATGCGTAGTGCAAATATACATCTGTTTAAATACCACATGGTAATATTAAAAATAAACAATAAAATAGCAACAATATCACAAAGCTGATATATTATAGAAACACTCAAACTATATGTTTCACTAAGACCTGTTGGGGCCAGGGACTGCATTTTGTTAATCCAATAGGCTTCACGCTGTAAGAGTCGGGTTTTAACCCTCTCTGTATCTTCACATTCTACCCGCTCTAACACACACCAACGGAGATCTCCAACTGCGGGGTTAACTTCACAGAAATGTCGAGCAAGAGATGTTTCACCAAACTTGCTGTTAATTTCTCTACCTGTTTTTTTTTTGAATACACGGATCGCTGATTTGTGTTCGTTCAGACATATCCGGACTGCTCTCTTTGTCTGTCCAACATAGAAAAAACCGCAAGGACACTTTATGAGAGAAACTACTTGGGTGGTATTGCATGTAAAGAAATACTTAAACTTAATTTCTGTACCATATAATGGATGGTTAATAAATGCACCTTTAATTATAGAGGAACAATTCAGACATCCTAGACAGGGAAATGTACCCCTTTTCTCAGTTTTCATTGTCTTATGTCTATTATGGAATTTTTTAATATCAGAGGACACCAATTGTTCCCCTATAGTTTGTCCCTTTTTAAATACAAATGATGGAAGTTCTTTAAACAGAATGCCATACATAGGATCATTGCTCAGCACTTCCCAATACTTAGAGATGACTTTTTTTAATCATATTTGAATGTTGATCAGAAGTAGATATAAACATGATCCTCTCTTGTTTAAGTTTAGGTTAAGATCTAAAAAGATCCTCTCTTTTTAAGGAAGACACTTGTTCTGCTATTTCCTTCAATTCCTCTTCTCTATATCCACGTTTTTTGAATTTCTCCATAATTTTCAAATTACTATTAGCCCACATTTGTTCAGTCGAGCAAATACATCTAGCTCTTATCAATTCAACCTTTAAGATACCTTTAAACACTGTGGGATTATGGAAACTTTGCCGGTGGAATAAATTATTGCGATCAAACTCCTTTGAATACAAGCAAGTGTTGCGGCCGGCGCCCGCGACCAAGGCTGCGGGCCCCGCCGCGGCTCTGCCTCTGTCCCCGGGACGGGTGCCACCGCTGCCCGGGTGTCGGGCGGCGGGCGCACTTGCCCCCCTGCGCGCCGGTACTCACCCGGCCGCGCTCCTGTGTCCCCGCAGCCTCCTGCTGCCCGGCGCACGCATCCCCATGCTCTCAGGCGCGCGCGCCGGCTCTGTGAAATTTAAAGGGGCAGTGCGCCGGTAATTGGGTAATTGCCTCTATTTCACTTGAGCGCTTCGCCCACACTCCCTCCCTTGGGCCCTTTGCTATTGAGAAAGCGTTCCCTATTTGTCCGTTCTGACTCTCCCTGTACCGTACCCTCGCTACTGTCTCTTGACCATGAATCTCTGCCGCCTGCCCTGACCGTCTGCCTGTACAGACCACAAAACCATAGCCGCCAGTCCTGACCTTCTGCCAGACCCCGACTATGAGCCTGTCTTAGTTTTTTGCACCATGCTATACTTCGGTGCCACCGCAAGCAAGTCACGTCAGGGGTAACGACCTGGTAGACTCCCCGCCCAGCAAGTCCATCCTGCTTTGCGGCGGGCTCTGGTGAAAACCGGGACCTACTTAGATTCCGTTCCCTGGCGTGGCATACACCATCGCTTGCAGTGGTCCAATGGATCCACTTCTACGTCCGGGACCATTACAGTAAGATCCGGCCATGGATCCCGCCAAGGTACCGTTGCCCAGTGTGGCGGAACTCTCTCGCGTGGTGGCCCGACAGTCTCAGCAACTGGCCCAGCAGGGGCAACAGCTGGATCAGTTGACCACCATGGTACAGCAACTCGTCACCCGCCCAGCAGCAGCCTTCACCTCCTCCTGTGGCCACTCCCGCTCCGGCGATCCCACTGACTCCGTTGTGACCCAAGCTCCGTTTGTCCTGCCTTTCCTTTTACCACCCAAATAGCCACCATGCCCCCATTGAGTTAAATGGGGACTAAATTCCTGTCCCGAACGCTCCAAAGGGGCCGTTTGTGGTCACCTTGTCCGGGAAGGCCCTGGCCTGGCCTACACCTCTATGGGACAGGAGCTATCCGGTAACTGCGGACCTGCATGCCTTCCTCTCTGAATTCCGCAGTGTCTTCGAGGAACCAGCACGAGCATCTTCTGCGGAGACGGCACTCTTGAACCTGCGCCAGGGTGAAACTTCAGTCGGATAGCTGACAGTTTCGCACCCTGGCATCGGAGCTGTCCTGGAATGACGCCGCCCTGTGCGCCACCTTTAAGAAGGTCCTTTCCAGCAGTGTTAAGGACGCCCTTGCAGCAAGAGATTTTCCATCCTCTTTAAGCGAATTAATCCACCTGGCCACCCCGCATAGACGTGCGCTTCGCAGGAGGCAAGAAGACTCCGCCAAGATCGCGACCTGGCGCACCCCCCGCCGCTCCAGCCTGGCTCCGGTGTTCCAGAGGGCCCCCACTGCCGCTTCCTTTACCGTCTGGGGAAGAACCCATGCAGGTGGATCAAGCCCACATTTCTGAGCAAGAATTATCCCATCGGTGGGCACAGAAGTCCAGATCATTTTCGGAGGAGCTGTCCGCTTCGCCATCAACGTCCGGGAAACGCCCGCACCTAGGCTCTGTTGGGGAGGCATCCCTAGGAGAGAACTCTTCCTCTCCATGCCTGACTATGCCGGTGGAGATCAGGACAGACTCGGTCTTGTATTCCAGGCTCCTGCGTTCCTGGACTCCGGTTCCGCCGGGAACTTTATCCACGCCGCCCTTGTATCCCCGGTACCCAGCTTCCATGGTTAGACTGGAGAAGCCGTTGGTGATATCCTCGGTCACAGGGGAGCGCTTGGTAAACGCCATCCGGTACAGGACCAAGCCGGTGACCCTCCACGTGGGCGGGCCCTTGCACAAGGGGAAGATCTCCCTCTGTGCTGTCTCGGTCTTTCCCCAGCGATCCTGTTGGGGCTTCCTGGCTGCAGCACCATGCCCCTACACTTAATTGGAAGACAGGCGAGGTCGTGCGCTGGGGACCTGACTGCTGAACTCTTGTCTGTGGCACTTCGCCCGGTGTGCCCGTTCCTTCCCAACCCTCCTCCAGGCCCCCTGCCAGGTCTGGGGCCCCTGGAATACCGGGATTATGCGGACGTCCCTTTTCGGAGAAGCAGGCCGAGACCCTTCCCCTCATCGCCCCTATGACTGCCCAATTGATCAAATGCCGGGAACCAGTCCTCCTAGGGCCCGGTTTACCCACTGTCAGTACCCGGAGACCAAGGGCCCTGTCGACCTACATTCGGGAAAACCTGCAGAAGGGTTTTATACGCAAAAACCTCCTCCCCGCGGGGGCAGGTTTTTTTCTTCGTGCAGAAGAAAGATGGCTCTCTACGGCCCTGTATCGACTATCGGGGCCTTAACAAAATCACTGTGAAAAACCGCTATCCCTTGCCGCTGATCACAGAACTGTTTGACCGACTTTACGGAGCAAAGATTTTCTCCAAGTTTGACCTGTGATCGGCCTACAACCTCATCCGCATTCGCGAGGGGGATGAGTGGAATACTGCTTTTAACACACGGGATGGACACTTTGAATATCTCGTCATGCCCTTCGGTCCCGTGCAATGCCCCCGCAGTCTTCCAAGAATTTGTGAACGATATCTTTCCCGGGATCTCCTCTACAAAGTGTGTCGTGTCTACCTAGACAACATCTGGTGTTCTCTGCTGATGTGGAGACTCATCGCTCTCATGTCCGCCTGGTGTTGGAGTGGTTACGTGCCAACCACCTCTACACTAAATTAGAGAAATGTCTCTTCCACCAGACCAGCCTACCGTTCCTTGGTTACGTCATCTCGGACCGCGGGTTACAGATGGATCCTGTCAAGTTGTCGGCTGTTTTGCAGTGGCCTCGGCCGGTGGGCCTACGAGCTATACAACGCTTCCTGGGCTTCTCGAATTACTATCGTCAGTTTATTCTGCACTTTTCTACCTTGGTGGCGCCTATCAGTGCACTTACCAAGAAGAACACCAACCCTAGGCAGTGGCCGCCAGAGGCCGAAAAGGCATTTGTTCAGCTTAAGGCAGCCTTTGCCTCTGCGCCCGTCCTGACCAGACCTATCTGGTTGATATTGTGAAGAGAAAATATGAGTTTTTTCCAACATGGCAACAAACAAATTGGCGTATCCCGAAGGCACAGGAGATCCCATCGAGGTCCCCTGTAGCTGCAGAAAAAACTCCTGTCCGAATCTAAAAAAAATTTGAGGCATAAGCTGCTTGTATAGTGCAGTGCTTAGATGATCCACTCTGAAAGATAAAGGTTAGGAGTTCAAGTCCCATCAGTATTTTTTTTTTTCTTTTATAAATTGTACACATGTAAAGATATGAAAATATATGTGTAGACATCTATAATTTTATTCATATACACACACAAAGCTCCCCTATATAGTGTCCCATTGTCACAGTAGTCACACCAAGCACTTTCAACATATGTGATACAATGCATATATTCTGGGGGATGATATATAATATAGGGGAGCTGTGTATGTGTATATATATCATTATAGAGATTGACATATATATTTAGGTCTCTCTACATATGTGTAGAATTTGGGGGGGGGATATACTCTGTGAGGGGACTAGACCTCCAAACCCCTTCGTTGTAAAAGCAATACTCTATCACTGCTCACTGCTCTACTGCTGCACCAACAGCCCAAGTTAGTTACATGCTGAGCAGGGCCTTCTCTCAAAGCTGAGTGCTTCTTCCCCCATTGTTTTCACTCACATGTCACTGACAGGAAGCAGAGATCTTTACTTGAAGCTGACATTTGTCCTTGTAGTTGAGTAAAGGTCTCTGCCTGTTGTCAGTACAATTTGGGTGAACACCACTAGAAGTTAAAGCTGCTGGCTTTCAGCGTAATTTGTGTGTAAACTAAGACATATGACAGGTGCTTGCTGGTGTTTGGAGCCTCAAGGCTGCAGAAATAAGAAGCATGCAGGAGGCTACAGAGCTGTTATATCCAGACAACCTTCTGCATCCCCTGCTTCATACAAAATGATGATGTCACAGTTCTTCAGTGAGGGGAGACACGCCTCCTGGGAGGAGAGACACGCCTGCTGAGAGGAGAGACACGCCCCTGGATTTCAAACTCAATCTGAGAAAATTAGCTGAACAGCCCAAACAGCTCAAACGATAACACCCCTTTAAGGATTTCTTTACATGCAATACCACCCAAGTAGTTTATCTCATAAAGTGTCCTTGCGGTTTTGTCTATGTTGGACAGACAAAGAGAGCAGTCCGGATACGCTTGAATGAACACAGGTCTGCGATCCGTGTGTTCAAACAAAAACTAGGTAGAGAAATGGACAGCAAGTTTGGTGAGACATCTCTTGCTCAATATTTCTGTAAAGTTAACCACGCAGTTGGAGATCTCCGTTGGTATGTGTTAGAGCGGGTAGAATGTAAAGATACAGAGAGCCTATTGGATTAACAGAATGCAATCCCTAGCCCCAAAAGGTGTGAATGAAACATATAGTTTGAAAGTTTCTCTATAATATATCAGCTTTGTTACTTTGTCGCTATTTTAATTGTTCGTTTTTAATATTACTGTGTGGTATTTAAACAGATGCACAGTTGCACTACGCATGCTTGAGAAAGAAGGCGGAGCCTTTGAAACGTCACTATTCGGGAAGGAGAGAGAGGCTTTTGAATTTGGACAATATGTCAATTTAAATTACCTGAACCTTCGGTTTACGATTGAATAGCAACACAATTCTATAAACTATCTGGATGTCACCTTGAAGGGAAATACAAATGGAGGAATTGATGTTTTTCCTTATCGCAAGTCTATATCTAGGAATTCGATTCTGCAAGCTAGGTCATGTCACCCACCTTATGTTATTAAGAATCTTCCTGTGGGGGAGCTGATGAGAATTAAAAGACATTGTTCCATTACGGATAAATTTGAAGAATATGAACGAGAGGTCTGTGATCGTTTGGCTCAGAGAGGCTACCCTCAGTGGAACATTAATAGAGCTAAGAATAAAGTGGCCAGCTTTACTAGGGAAGATTTGTTAAAGTCCCCCAGAAAAGAGGATCGTACTTCCAATAGTATAGTATTCTCTACCCAATACAGTCCCCAGTTTAAAGAGATCGTGGAAATAGTAAAGAGAAATTTGCCTATTTTATTTTGTCAGCAGAATATTAAGAGTGTACTGGAGGAAGATGGGGTAAAGTATGTTTCCCGTAAGGGTCAGACTCTAGGTTCTCTGTTATCTCCTACTCGGTTCTTGTCAGAGTCTAATATGGGTACTTGTTGTTGGCTTACACAGAAAGGCTCATACAAATGTGGTCACACTCATTGTACTGCGTGCGGTTTTATGCAGGTTACAAAGTTTTTTGAATCTACAACACACAGTAAGAAATTTTATATTTTGTCTTATATAAATTGTAATACGAAAAACGTTGTGTACATGATAACCTGCACTTTATGCCAGCTTCAGTACGTAGGCAGCACGTCAACCTCATTAAAAGTTCGTATTCGTCGCCACTTATCTGATATACGTAAGCCGGTTACAGTAGGGATATCGATGGCTTCTAAACACTTTATAGATAAGCATCAAGGTGATACCGCAGGTTTTTCATTTATAGGTTTAGAGAGGGTGTTCAGACCTGTGAGAAGGGGGGATCTTCGCAAAAAATTATTAAATAGAGAGGCTTGGTGGATCTATCAGATGGGTTCACGTTATCCCCAAGGTCTTAACAAGAGACATGATATACTATACCAATACTGAATACCGTTGCTGTTTTTATTGTTGGATTTTAATTATGTGTTTTGTGTAGGTCATGCTAGGGTTAATAGCTATTTCCTATTAGACAATGTGATTAGTTATTCCTATATAAGATATTGTCATTACCACTTTAGATACGCTATGACTAAGGATATTGTTTCCGAAACGCGTTAGCTTGCTATCATGGCGTGAAGTTATGTTTTTCCGCTTTTAAGATGTGTTTATAATAAAAGAGATTTTTACCTTTTTCCACCACCCGGATTGAGCTGGAGAAGCTGTTTTCTTTCATTTGGGTCACTATTTGAGTGTGCATCTCACTCTTTGTCAACATCTACTCAGCTACCTTAAATTTAGTCCGAAAATTAACTGAATGCTGGACTGGAAACTTAAGTATACCACTTCTCATTGTTCTATTGTTATATGAACTTTTAAATGTGTGTCCTGAAGTTTTGGACAAGTGCAGTTTAATAAATTTTCGCATATATACTATAAAAGAATAGCCTACTATCATTGATAACAGAGTGAAAAATTGGCATGATTGGTGAGAAGGTTAAAGTAGTCCATAGAGGACACTGAAAATGAAGGTGACAGCAGAGAAGTCTGGGTAAGGATTGGTCTTAGAGTGATACTGGGGATATGCAAGTAGGTGTGTGCTATATTTGGACTCAGGATGAAGTATAGCACACACCATGTTGTGCCACACACACATTGCATCCCCATCACCTAGTGCCTGAATATACAAAATGTTATAACACAAAGTTCTATGCATAAAACTACTAAATAATAGTCTGACAATTAACAAATAACACTGCTACACGAAAACAGAATCCCAAGGCCAATATAACCAATAATCCCACTAAGATCACATATCACCACCACATAGTAGCTGAATGATATACCATACCATTACTGAATATAAACCATTATACTACGACCAATATAACCTCCATAGAGTGGTAGATACCAGTTGTACACAGGCTCTACACACATATAAGTGATTAGAGTAAAGCTACATCCAGGGACTCACAGAAGACATATCTGATGAATTTATCTTTTCTCTGATAAGTTGTTCTCTTTCCCTTTTTCTTCTCCATCTGTCCCAAACCACCATGACGTCTTCTCCCAACTATGACTCTTCAGTGTAGAATTTACAAAACAAACATTGTAGACTCCTCCCTTTTCCAGCACTTCCATACTAATTCGTATTTCTGTACAAACTCCCCATCTGTAGGTCCCCAAATGGTTAGACTGACCCCCTTGTGCCTCTCACAGTAAAAGGGCCCCCAAACGGCTATGCTCCCATTTGTGCCCCAAGTTGTTGTCTTGTTTAGTATACCAATATAGGAGTTAGTTAAACCCCCTCAATATAGTATGCACAGTGGGGAAATAGTCAGCCAGCAATTGTGCAAGTTCTCCCACTTAAAAAGATGAGAGATGCCTGTAATTGACATCATAGGTAGACCTCAGCTATGAGAGACAAAATGAGAAAACAAATCCGGAAAATCACATTGTCTGATTTGGAAAGAATTTATTTGCAAATTATGGTGGAAAATAAGTATTTCATCACCTACAAACAAGCAAGATTTCTGGCTCTCACAGACCTGTAACTTCTTCTTTAAGAGGCTCCTCTGTCCCCCTCTCATTACCTGTAGTAGTGGCACCTGGTTGAACTTGTTATCAGTATAAAAGACACCTGTCCACAACCTCAAACAGTCACGCTCCAAACTCCACTATGTTGAAGACCAAAGAGCTGTCACCAGAAGCAAAATTGTAGCCCTGCACCAAGTTGGGAAGATTTAATCTGCAATAGGCAAGCAGTTTGGTGGGAAGAAATCAACTGTGGGAGCAATAATTCGAAAATGGAAGACAAACAAGACACAAGACACACAAGATAATCTCCCTCCATCTCTACCCCAACTAAGTGCAATATGGTTCTGACACTATGGGCGACATGTATGATCGGGATATGCGCCTGATTTCAGGCGTATACTGCGCCTCACTGTGCCGAATCCACTGTCGGACGCAGGGATGCGCTGTTAGGTGCAACCTTCGCCACTTTCGTATGCGCCTAACATGAAGGGGCCTGCAGTGGGTGCACTGTGGGCGTCCTGGGCCGGGATGCGGCAAATTCGAAAAATCCGAGCCATGATTTATTATGGGGAATGTATTTCTGACGCGAAATACGTGCCACACTTTGTGACAGGTATTTGCAATGTATTTCAGGACGGATGTTGCGTTGAAAATACATTCCCCATAGTAAGAAGAATAAAATGGATTTGTCATTTAAATGAAGTACTTAATAAACAGACATATACAAGTGCTCTAACAATTAAATCAATTAGTAAATTGCATCCAATAACATTAATGTCAAGATATTGTCACGAGTGGGTCCGCAGCCCCCCGATCAGGCTGCAGGCACACTCGTGCTGCTGCGACCCCCCCAGCTTCTGGAGCGAGTGGCGCCGCGGTCCGCGCTTCTGGCCGCGGGTGCACTCGTCCCCCTGTACAGCACTGCTTACCTAACCATGCTCCTGCGTCCCCGCTACGTCCCTGCCGGCCAGTGTCCGCGTCCCCACTCCTTAGGCGCGCCGGCTCTCTTAGATTTAAAGGGCCAACAATTGGGTATGGCTGGTCGCTGACCGTCTTTTGGTCCGTTCCTTCTGGAACGCCCCTGCCGGATCTTTAGTGTCTTACAGCCTTTAGAGAAAGCGTTCCTTGCATCTAGTTCTGATTACCGTGTACCGAACCATTACACTCCTGCTCCTCGACCACGAACCTCTGCCACCTGTCCTGACCTCCTGCCTGTCCCCGACTATGCCTACGTCTCACGAAATTGTACCACGCACTTCCTTGGCCGCCGCCGCAAGTAAGTCACGCCAGTGGAAGCGACCTAGTAGTTTCCCGCCGCAGCAAGTCCATCCCGCTTTGCGGCGGGCTCTGGTGAAAACCGGGTTCTGCTTAGACTCCGCTCCCTGGTACGGCTTACACCATCGCTTGCGGTGGTCCAGCGGATCCACTACCATCATCCGTGACAGATATATATTACCTCCTACGAAAAAATTCTCCACTATAAAATGTATTCCAAAGTCCGTGAAAAGTACACTAATTTAACATCAAATAAGCCACTGCTGATGTTGTCCAGATGTTTTCTTAAACATTTTGCATAACAACAATTTAAGATGTATTGGGCTGCTTTTAACTTTAATGCAATTCAGTATATACAACAAAAGACAGCACAGCACAGGTCTTGCTGTGACCTGTGGTTTGCCACTCAGGATTTCTATGTTCCCAGGGCTTAGTTCTGGACGTATTTACGGACGTATTTACGTCCGTAAATACATCACCAACTCAGTCTAAAGTAAGGAACAAGTAGCTTGGAATGGCTACCAATGGCAAATCCGGACATGTCACTTATCTCCCTGCGCGTACAATACGCGCACGTGAGGAGGCGTAATCCATAGTTCTTTTTGAAAAATAGGGAAATTTAAATAATTATAGGGGCTTTTGCTTGTATTTGAGGCAGTAAGCCGAAAATAGGCTTTTCAAAAATGCGCCCCCAAAATAAGCCCGTGTGAAAAATTCCCTAAGGGGGGAAAGTTTGGGAAACCCAAAAAGATACACCATAAAAATTTGTAAAAACACGGGGTGGCGTTCTTTGTTTTTGAGGTTGTTTTGCTCCCCAGGAGGTTTTGGTGATTTTCACAAAATAGATGGTTTCATGAGTAGTGTTTGAGCGATTTTTTTGGGAAAAAGTTAAAATAAGGAAAAGGTTTTTAGGGGGTTTCGGAAATTTCCGATCTTGCGAAAATTTAAAAGGTTTTTAAATATGACCCATCATCTTTTTAAAGATCGCGCCTTTTCGGCGCTTCCTGTAATTTTGGGGGCCCAGCAAATCAGTTTACAGATAGGGAGGGTGAGATGTGTGTGCAAAGTAAAGATGGTGTGTTGGTTGCGTTTTTCTGGAAAAATACATGACCTCGTTTTACATTTGAACAGCGTTTCCTGTTTCAGCCTAGTGTTTCTCTAGGGATAGGCCCTGCGTCTCCGTGGCCAAAAAGCTCAAACGAAATTTTGTCTTTTTTGCACAGGAAAAACCCCTACTATTTGCTGTGATCCTTTTTCCAAAATTTTGTTAAATTTGAGATTTTATGAAATTTTTTGTAGTTTGTAGAGTTTTTTTTGCAGCAAACTACCACTGTAAAATTCCCCGGGGGGGGGGGGGGAGCAGGGGGGGGCCCCGGGACAACAAAACAAACTCTATCTTAAAGAACAAATGGATTAAAATTTTACCAAGTTTTGTGGGGACATTTTAGTGGTATCTTTTTATTAAACAGTTTGCTATTGAAATATTTCCTGGATATTTGGGGAGCGTAAATTATATTTGGGGTTCAACCCTTTTTTTTAGTAACGGGGGGGTCTCTTTGTTAGGTGCAAAAATCCCCTTTTTTTTATCAGTTTTAACCCTTTTTGATATGTGTTATTTTTAAAATTTTTCCATTAAACCCCGTGGGTTGTTGATTTATCCACCCTTTCGTTTAATTTCAAAACCCGCAATCTTGTAGTCAGCCCCAAAGGGTTTTTTGTTGCCAAAAAAAACCGTGTATCATACGGGAAAAACATAACGTTACGGGTTTTTTGACTTTTGCGCAAACCCCGCCTTGTTCTTGAGCAAGGGATCCACTAAAATCTTAAAAACAGCCAAATTTTTTATTTACCACAGGGGAAATTGAAAGGTGCAAAAAAATACCGTGTATTAATACGAAAAACATAACCAGATACGTGTTTTTTGACATTATTGCGGCACCCTGCTTGGTTCATTTGACGCCAGCAACCAACGTATCTTAAAACAGCACTTTCTATAGTCCACTCCAACAGGTGAACTGAAGGTGCACAAAAATTAACGGGTATTATATGAAACATCAACAGATTAGTGTTTTTGACTTTTGCACACGCCAGCTTTGTTTCATTGACGCAGCAATCCACGTAAATCTTAAAACAGCAATCTATAGTCACCACATGTGAATTGAATGGTGGCCAAAATAATACCGTGTATTTACGATACAAACATAATGATCGTGTTTTTGACTATGCGCCACCAGCTTTGTTATTGACCGAGCATCCACGTAATATCACTTAAAAACAGCAATTACTATAGTCACCAAAGGTGGAATTGAAATGTTCTGTGACTCTCTTTTATAAACCTAAGTGTGTTGCCTAAGATTGTAGCACGTATCCATTTGTCTTGTTTGTGGATGTTAATTTAGCTTCTCCGCCTTGTTTGGGTGTAATAATGTAGGTGTTGTTGCTCTCCCATAGACTTTAATGGTAATCGATCATAATCGATGCTCTACTATCGACAAATAAAACGTTTCGATAGCGGCCGACTATCGGAATAGTCGCTCGATCTCGATAGCCAACGCAATCGATCAACACTAATCCAATCTGAGGAATGTAGATTAGTGGTGATATGAAGCAAATCTCAAGACATCAGCCAGGAGTTTAAGCTTGGGTGGAAATGGGTCGTCAAAAGGACAATTGATCCAAAGCATACTCGCCAAATGTTTCAAAGTGGCTTAAAGATAACCAAGTCAATGTTTTGGTGTGGCCTTCACTAAAGCCCGATCTCAATTTATTTATTGAAATTTGATGGCAATGCTGAAAAAGGCAGGTTGCGAGCAAGGCGACTTACACAACATGGGCTCAGTTACACCAAGTTCTGTCTAGCGAGGATAATGGGTTCAAATTTCCTACCAACTATTGTGAGAAGCTTGTAGAAAAATATCCAAAACTTTTGACTCAAGTCATCCAATTTAAGGGCAATGCTACCAAATACTAATGAAATGTATGTAAACTCTTGACTTTACAGAATGTAATAAAAATGCCTTAAAAAATGTTCTCTCATTATTCTGGCATTTGACATATATAAATAATTTTGGTAATCCTAATTGACCTAAATTGTGTAAGGTTTATTCTAATTTCATCGTCGGAGATAGTGAGCAAACATCTGGCACATTATGTGTCTTTTATATAGTGTATGTAAACTTCTGGTTTCAATTGTAGGTGGTAAGTGTAAAAGTAACATCCACATGAATGCCAACAAAACACTGCCCAGAGCATTACACTGTCTTTGCCAGCTTGCCTACTTCCCACAGTGCATCCTGGAGCCAATTCTTCTTCTAGTAAGCAAAGCACACACCCAGCCATCCAAATAATGTAAAAGAACCTAATTCATCAGACCAGACCACTTTCTTCCATGACTAAATGGTCTATTTCTGATTCTCATAAGCCCATTGTATGTTGATGAATTTAGCGGTTGGCACGGACATTAAGACAAGTCAGTGGATTCACAGCTCTGCACACAGCAAGATGTGTGCTTCTAGATCATTCTATCATATCCATTTTTTTTCAGTTTGTGCTGCAGAAGCTCTACTGTCAGACTGGACCAGATGCTGTAGCCTTCGCAACTTGTTCTGAAACAATTTTCAGGTAGCTAGGAGATGTCAAATTAACATCCACATGAGGACAGGTCCTATAATTTTCTCAATACAGAACCAGTGTACTGGGCAGCCAACTTATTTGCCAGCAGGCCTTTTTTCTTATAGTGCATTTTGGTGGTATTTACATGTTCTCTAGAGCAAACCCAGTAGTCTTCCTTTTTCCTTAAGCTGAGTACTTATCTTTAATGTTTAGACTGCAACACAGTTAGCAGAAAGCAATGAATTTTACAGACCTAGTTAAGGAGGGATAGCAACATTTTACTCCGATAAGGGACACGGTGTAGCTTACCTGCCACTTTCTGGGGAAGGGGACTGCATTGTTTCATACAGATTGTCATAATCTACAATACCTCTGTGTCTTATAACATCCATTCATTCTCCAAAATGAGAAAAGTGTTCACCTCCAAGACTTTACATGTTCTGCACTAGAATGTTCTACTCTGTACAATCAGGCTAACTCATATCTATCACTTATAGTTTCAAGTGCACTCTCGAATAGTAAGTCTTCTCTCAGTCAGGCCTACCAATATCCACTATTTGCTAACAACTCCTCTTTAGTCACACTACTTTCACACTCCATACACTTAGACACTCACAGGCAATTTTCTGTATATAAATGTTCTGTAAGGATGGCAGGTTTATCCATATTTATGTATGCTACCCCATATTTATACGGTATGACTGGACCATTGTCTAAACTAAGCACTTCTCACCTCTCAGGGGTGGGTGTCAACCTTACACCCACATAGATTGTAAGCTCTTTCGAGCAGAGCCCTCACACATCATGTTTCATCTGTTAGTAGCTTTTTACTATGAAATGTTTGTTATTTTGCATATACTATACTCTATATATTGTAAAGTGCTGCAGAATATGTTGGTGCTAGATAAAGATTATTTATTATTGTTATTATTATTATTATTATTATTATTATTATTATTATTATTAAATACAGTGACAAAGTTTATCATAGCTACATTTAAGACAGAACAAACTCATAATTCTTTTTTACAGACATATATAATTAATGAAACAAAAATTTAATACATGCAGCTTTCCCTTTAGAACTGTCCTCCCAGAGACTTGAAAGTGGAATTATTTTGTTCATGATATAACTGACTTTTTACTTCTATGACCTTAGTTCATTTAAATCAGTAATGAAAGGATGCTGTTTTTCTATTTAAACACCTGGTTCAATAATTTCTGTCAAGTGCATAATCCGTTTTACAGCCACTGTATCCTCTTACTTAACAATTATGGCTGATTGTGTATATTTAAAATTCAAAAGCATGAAGCAAGTACAAACCATCTTGGAATTAAATTTATGCACAGAAAATTGTTTCTATATCCAAGTCATGCTGAATAGTGTTGAGCGATTGCGTTGGCTATCGAGATCGATCGATAGTCGATAGTCTCGGCCGCTATCGATAAGGTTTTTCTATAGGAGCATCGGTTTATGCGCGATGACCATTAAAGTCTATGCGAGTGCAACAAACCACCTTCATTATTACACCCAAACACAGCTGGAGAAGTGTAATTTAACATCCAAACTGTCAAATGGATACGTGATACAATCTTAGGCAACACACTGTAGCGGTTATAAAAGGTCACAGAAAAAAACATCACGACCATTTACTATCCCTGTCTTGTACCACAGCTGACCTGCATCACCCAAAATTAAAAACGGATAACATGTGACAGAAGAATGGCAGTATGATTTGATACTCATCATGTTCTTGAAACTGGACATTGAGATCCTTGTCCTGGAAGCAGCATGACCACCACATTTAAAAGTGCCGGAAAAAGGTGTCTTTCAACCACCATTTTAGTTGAACTGGACATTGACTATCACCTGTCCTGGGCCACTGCATGAGCCCAAACCTGCATGACCTCCCACATTTGTAAAAATAAGTGACGGAAAAAGGAAGTCTTTCATTCCACCGCATTTTAGTTTTCACTGGACATTGACAGTATATCCTGTCATGGGGACACGCATGAGCCCCAAACTGATGGACCCCCACAGTAAAAAGTGGCCGGGAAAAAAGGAGTCTTTCAACAACCATTTTAGTCTTCACTGGACATTGAACTATTACCTGTCCCTGGGCCACAGCATGAGCCCCAAACCTGCATGACCCCCAACTTTATAAAAAGTGCCGGAAAAAAGGAAAGTCTTTCAAATCCACCATTTTAGTTGGAACAGGACATTGACTATACCTGTCTTGGCCACAGATGAGCCCAAACCTGCATGACCCACAATTTAAAAAGTTGCCAGGAAAAAAGGAGTCTTGAAACACTTTTTAGTTTCATGGACATTGACTATACTGTCCTGGGCCCAGCATGAGCCCAAACCCTGCGATGACCCCCTCAATTAAAAAGTTGCGGAAGAAAATGGAAGTGAGTCCTTTCTACCACCATTTTAGTTTCACTGGGACATTGGACCTATTCCTGTCCTGGGCCACTGCATGAGCCCCTAAAAACTGCTGACCCCTCCACATTTAAAAAGGTGCACGGAAAAAGGATTCTTGCAACCTCCATTTTAGTTGAACTGGACATTGATATACCGGTCCTGGGCCACAGCATGACCCAGGGCCGGTTTTCAGTGGTGGTGCGGTGAAATGACAAGCCACAGGCTGGCTGGCAGTCGGTCATCTATTAACACGCAGGTTAAAATGCCGCCCTGAATGACGCAGAGCTAGCAACGAAAAAACTGTCGTGCTGAAGCAGCAGTGCGGGAAGCGGATGTGTGAGAACTCCAGCCTTCCTCTGTATCAAAAGTCAATACCTGGGTAGCGCTTGCCCCTCCGTATGAGTGTGGACCAATTGAGCTTCAATTGGAAATATTGGTGGTTAACGGCTCCTGTTAAACCCAGGTGCCCTTTATCTTGGCATTCTTTTTCTCATTTTTACTCATAGTTGCTGGTGGAAATGTCTCATTTATTTAGCTTCTCTGTCCGTGCTACCTTACTCCATGTCCTATGATAAACTACATTGGTTAAAGTTTTCCTGTACCTCCCTTGTACAATTCAGAGGAATTTTTTTTAACAGCTATTTTGTAATGCACAGTTTTTTAGTACTTTAATTCTAGAAAACACATTTTAAAATAGGATGAATCCCACCATGTCCTTTGATTTCTCTTTTTTTCATTGTATTAAATGGGTTGTCTCACTAAGGGATTGATAGCTATGTTAAAGATCTTGCAAAACAAGTAAGTAATTTTGACAATATGTGTCCATTATAACAGTGTCCCTACCTATTCTCCTGTTTATGATCTGAACCTTCAACCTTGAGCACTCTTGACATTTGTGAAGAACAAATGTCTGTTAGAAACAATAATTTTTTAGATTGGACCTGTTAGTATAGCTGCATGTCACAGCCAAAATGCCCTCCAAAAATTAAAAGCTTGACCTTGAGACACTTTGTCAATTGTGAAGAACAAAATGTTTGTTAGTAGATTTAGGAAACAAAATTTTTTTTATAATTGGACCTGCTGTATTGCTGCATTTCAAACGCAGCATGACCCAAAAAATTATAAAAATGGATTCTCAGCCACTGTTAAAAATTTTGTGGGAGAAATGCCACTTAGAAGCCACATTTCTGTTTACAAAGGACCATGATTATTGCTGTATCTCACAGCTACATGACCACAAAAAATTATAAATAAGACTTCTCAGCCACTATTAAAAAATTGTGACGGAAGAATGCCACTTGAAGCAACTATTTCTGTTTCCAAAGGACCATCAATTATTGCTGTATCTCCACAGCAACATGACCCCCAAAAAATTATAAAATATGACTTCTCAGCCACATATTCAAATTTGTGAGGGAGAGAAATGCCATTGCAAGGCCACATTTCTGTTCCAAAGGACCATAATTATAGCTGTATCTCACAGGCAACATGACCCCAAAAATTATAAATATGACTTCTCAGCCACTATTAAAAATTGTGATTGAAGAAATGCCACTTAGAGCACATTTCATGTTCCGAAGGACCATGATTATTGCTGTATCTACCAGCAAACATGACCTCAAAACCTCATTGACCAATGCGATAATATTCTTAAGATAAAAGTGTGGTAAATGGAATCGGTTGTTGTCATGAAACCTTGCTGTTTTTACAGTATCCTACACAGCAAAAACTAGCAAATGAAAATGTTGGGAAAAGAGAATAAAAATTGCAGTAAGAAATGATCATTAAAAAACAAGTTTTTCAAGAGGGACCGATTTCTGTTTGAAAAGGAATGTGAAGTAGACTGGCAACTAATCGGTGACCTCGCAAATTGGACGGCAACAACTTCATTCAGCAGATCCTTGCCTGATTCATCTGATGAAAGTCAAACGATCCACATTATCTGTGAAAAGGCCGGACAATGCGTTGTCTGTAATGACTCTCCAAGCTGTGCTGAAGGTCCGCTCAGATATGAAGCTGGTGCCTGGGCAGGACAACACCTTATGGGTGACGAGCCTGCTAGGGCCACTTCGTCCATTTTGGATACCCAGAGTCTATTGGGTCCGGAAGACACATGCAAAAAAAACATCGTGTTGAGACGCAGATAGTTGTGCACCATGATCTTAAGATGACTCTGTGTGTTGGATGTGTTGACCTGCATTGCATGATGGAGGGTTATGCTCGGTGATGGTGGTAAACAAAAGATTGCCAGAGGTCCACTCCCATTAAGGACCTTCTGCCACCTTGCCTGCTGCTGCGCTACGCCTACTTGGCAATCTACTGACTGTCAGTCGCTGATGTTGTATCCACCGGTGCATTTGGGGAACGTGAAGCAGATCGCCAACAGATGTCTCCAGTGTTCAATCAGCAAGGTATCCATTTCCTGCATTTTACTCATCTATTTGGGTGGTGAAGGAGAAGAGTGATGGATTTTTGTTTTGTACGGGTTCCAGGAGGGTGCCACCCCAGTAAACTGTTGTTCATTTGATGGCCCTTAAGCGAGGATCATAGTTGGAGGAAATGGAGCAATCCAAGCACTCATGTGAGCGTTGGAGACATTGATTTCCCAAGCCTCTGGGACGAGGGGCAATAGCAAACTGATCTTCCTCATCATTCCTCCTCATCTGCCTCAAATTCGCATCAACCTCTTTCCAAGGCTAGGGGGACGTCAGGTACATCAGGTGTCTAGGAATACCTCTCCCTCTCCGCTGCTCCGGACACCAGCTTCAAAACTAGCCCTGCGTGCTGAGATGAATGCACACCTGAGAGCTGATGCACCACCTTCCACTAGCTCTGGACCCCGAACCACTGCCTATAATGAAGACACGATGCAAATTGTGAACTGTCGGGCCTTGTGATTTGACGGAGAGAAAAGGCTACTCCGTGTCCGCATCTGTGTCCGTCTCCTCCTCCGTCGCTGGCGGACCTGTTGTTCAGAGTGTCGCCTCGATCGTTCCTGAACTAAGTTCACACCACATTGCTTCATGCTGACAACGGGCATTGTCCGCACTGACCACCATTTTGGTGGCTTCCTTCAAATTGGCAAGGATGGTGCAGTAGCTCTTTCACCTGCACTACTCCACTCTCGGTGGGCTTCATCAACCACAGAGGTCCGTACGCTGCTTGTCAGGGCCATGTATGTCACTTCCGGTATTGAGTTAAGGCATTGCTGCTGCTGCAACAATCGCTGGGAGCATGTAGAGGGGTGGTTTTTCCAGGTTGTGTTGCTAACGTCCATACAATGAGGCGGTTTGACGGGGAGGCCGAGCCTGACGCTTGCAACGCAGCAGGCGGGGACGAAAGCAGGGTGCCAACGGCGGAAGTGCGAACTCAGACCTCGAGCCTTCTTAGCAAGGCAGACAGACCCGGGTAGCTCTTTAGGAAAATTTCTGAACGACAAGGTTCATGACATGGCCAGGCAAGGGATGTGCTCCAGCCTACCGATTTAATGGGGCGGCCAGCAGATTCACCAGTTATCGCACTCCACTGCCTGCACAAGGTTCTTGTCATCCCAGCCTGTGCTCGGTATAGTTGCTTAGAGCCGTCCACAGATCCTGTACCTGTGTTGGGTCGGTCTCCATAGGCCATGATTAATTTCAACACGGCTGGTGTCTCGGGCACGTGATGCCCACCACGAGGACCTTGGGGAAAGAGCCCTGCCACCATACCTGCGGTTTTGAAGAGCGGTGCGCACGGAGGCCTGAGAGCCAACCGTCACCCCCCAGTGGACATCCACCAGCTCACCCTAGTGAGCTCGTCACTGAAGATATTGCGGCTTGGCACGTCTTACTAGTCCATGTGTCGGTGGTGAGATGGACTTTCGGACACCAGTTGCAGACAACGCGCTTGAAATTGTTAGATGAACACGTAGGCTGGCACCAGGCCAGGGACGGGCTTTTTGGCAAAGATTTGCCTGCTCGGATATCGGTAATTGGGGGCATGCGAGGGCCTCATGAAGTGGCGGAACCAATCTGTGTCCACCAGTCGGAAAGGCAACATTTCAAGGCCAAAATCCTTGGCACACAACAATGCCGACATTTCAGCTTATTGGCTTTTCGGGGATGGTTTGGGTTTATGTGTTTCTTCTGCCTCCCAAACCTGGAAGACAGTAGCTGCGCTGCTAGACTGGCCGCTGTACGGCCGTTGACAGGTCAGTCAAACTGCGGAAGGAGAAGGGGTAGGATGGGTCATCTGGTTGTGCCTTGGTGGTCCTCGGGGACGGTGGAGGCTGAAGCGGAAGGATGTTCCTGATCATGACTCTGAGTGACCATGGGCAGCTGAGGGAACGCTTTGTGGTGGCAGAGGTGGAGGAGGCGGAGACAGAGGGTGTGACAATGTTTGGGAGGCCCGGAGTCGGGTCTGGCACTTTCTTAGGCCAAGTGTTACCTTCCATTTCAATCATGCATTCGCTGCACTCGTGACTAGACATGTTGGTCGGTTGGTTAACCGCTTAAGTTCTGTGCCTTATTCATTAATGCGTTTACCGCCAAATAGATGGGCATATGCCTTAGCCTGGGTGAATCAGAGGCTTGCTCAAAAAGGCCCAGCTTAGAGAGGGTTCCTGGATTTTTTTGTCGGTTGATTAAGCGAGAGGAGCGGGGATTGCGCTGACACGTGTGGGGAGGAATTATATCAGCGGACTTCTGCGTCCGACCATTCTCCCTTTTTGTAGCGGAGTGGGACCCATATTGACACTACCCCATCGTCTTCATCCTCGTCATCTGTTGAAGCGGCTCGCAAGCAAATTCTGCGGAAAAGACCAGGTGGAATCCGCAATGTCGTCAATCATCATCATCATCAAACATCAGGTGACTTGGACGTCATGACTTTTCTGCATTCCAGATGGCATGCGGGCATAAAAGCAAGGGCGCACTGGCAAGGCGTTGCCGACCGCCCGGGATCTTTTGCGATTGACCGGCCTTCCTTCTCATCCTATGATGGCATCAGTAGAAATGATGGGCGTCAGAGCAGACAGAAAAATCATCCTTTTTTGGCCTCTTGATCTTTTAACATGCCTTCTGACCCACTAACTGCATTGTGTCATCAAGAGGTCTTCAGTGAAAATGGATTATCCACCGTGGTGGGTACACGATGTTGAACATTTGGGCTGCTTCATGTTGGACAGATGCTGATGATGATGATGACGAATTTGTGGGCAGTTGACTGCCCGAGGTACGAGGGAGGGTAAGACTGCCTAAGATGTGGTTGCATCTAACCACTGAAGGACAGATTGGTGAAGCTGTTCGTTTTAATGTGATTCATAAGGGCCCTGAAACCAGCGATGACAGGCATGACGGTCCTGCAACTGACGATCCGCAGGCTTGGTGTTGTCGCCTCAGCACTGGAATGGAGCAACTTCTCTCGTACCTCTACCTCCATGTGCTACCCCCCTCTTTGCTCGCTTATCCAATGCAATTCGGCTCCATGTTCAGAAATTAAAAAATTTGTGGAAGGTATGGATTGTTTTGGTAAGTCTTCTTATTAAATAGAGGCAAATCACTGCTATCTCAAAATCCCTATAATCAAAAACAAAATTGCTGTTTCAAATTTAACTGCAAGGTGTATATCAAAAATCTGGACTGGGCAAATTAGTCAAATAAAACGCTATCTGTTATGTTTTGGTATAATAAGCGGTATTTTTTGCACCTTTTTAATTCACCTGTGGTGATAAGTATTGAATTGCTGTTTTAGATTTACCGTAGAATGCTGCGTCAAAGAAACAGTGCTTGGTTGCGCAAAAGTCAAAAAACCGTAAACTGTTATGTTTTGATTAATAAACGGTATTTTTTGACCTTTCACTTCACCTGTGGTGAATATAGAATTGCTGTTTTAAAGATTTACGGTGAAGCTGCATCCAATGAACAAGTGCTGGGTGCGCAAAAGAAAAAAACACGTTAAATGTTATGTTTTGAGTTAATAAAGGGTATTTTTTGACACTTTCAGTTAAAATGTGGTGAACTATAGAATTGCTGTTTTAAGATTACGTAGATGCGTGCGTCAATGAACAGTGCTGGGTGCGCGAAGTCACCAAAACACCGTAAACTGTTATGGTTTTGATATAATAAACAGGTATTTTTTTGCATCTTTCATATTCACCTGTGGTGAATATAGAATTCGATGTTTTAAGATTTTCTAGAATGGCTGGTCAATGAACAGTGCTGGGTGTGCAAAGTCAAAAACACGTAACTGTCTATGTTTTGATAAATGAAACGGTATATTTTTTGCACCTTTTCAATTCACCTGTGGTGATATAGAATTGCTGTTTTAAGATTTACGTACGGTTGCTTCGTCAAATGAACAGTGTTGGGTGCGCAAAAGTCAAAAAACACGTAACTGATGTTTTGTTATAATAAACGGTATTTTTTGAACCTTTCATTATTCACCTGTGGTGATTATAGAAATTGCTGTTTTAAAGATTTACGTAGTTGCTGCGTCAATGATCATTGCTGGGATGCGCAAAACTCAAAAAACACGTAACTGTTTTGTTTTGACTATAATAAACTGTATTTTTTGCACCTTTCAATTAACTTGGTGAATATAGAATTGATGTTTAAGATTTACGTAGATGCGGAGTCATCTTGAACAGTGCAGGTTGTGCGCCAAAAGTCAAAAAAAACAAGTAATGTTATGTTTTTGATATATAAACAGGTATCTTTTTGCAACTTTCAATTCAACTCGTGGTGAATATGAAATTGTGTTTTTAAGATTTACGTAGATGCTGCGTCATTGAACAGTGCTGGGTGCGCAAAAGTCAAAAAACACGGTCAAACTGTTATTTTGTATATAGAGTAACTGTATTTTTTGCAATTCAATTCAACCTGTGGTGAATATAGAATTGCCTGTTTTAAGATTTTACGTAGATGCTGCGCAATGAACAGTGCTGGGTGCGCATAAGTCAAAAAACTCGTAACTGTGATGTTTTCGTACGATAAACTGTATTTTTTGAAACAAACAACCTGTGCTGACTACAAGATTGATGGGTCTTGTAATTAAAGTGCAAGGTGGAGTCATATCAACACAGTCACAGGTGTGTAATGCGGTATAAAATTGAACAACTATCTAAATGTATTACTGATATAAAAGTGGAGTTTTGCAGCTAACCTAAGAGACCTGCAGTTAATAGAATTATGTTTATCCAATATATGATCAGGCTGCTCAATATCAGGAAATATTTCATAGCAAACTGTTAATAAATAAAGATTATTCACTTTACAATGATCTACACTAAGTCTTGGTGAACTTTATCCAATGTTCTTTATAGATTGAGCTTGTCTGTGTTCGCCACGCCCCCCACCCCGCGCTCCACCGCCGTTGTAATTTACAGTGTAGACTTCTGCTTTAAAAATTCTCTAGCTAAATACATTAAAATGTTCAAATCCCTTATCTAACTAATATTGGAAGGATCAAAGATATTAGTAGAGGTTTCTATGTTGAGTAATAGACTATTTTCGCTGAGCTGTTTGGCCACAGGAGAACGCAGGTCCTATCACTATGAGTCGCTGAGAGACACTGAGCTGAAACAGAAACGTGTTCTATGTAAACGAGGTCATGTGATTTTTCCAGCCAATCGCAACCATACACATCCCAAGTCATGACGGTCGCACACACATCTACCCTGCTCTATTATGTAATCTGATTTGCTGGCCGCCAAAATTACAGGAAGCGCCGAAAAGGCGCGATCTAATGATGATGCACTGATTTTAACCTTAATTATCGCATGATCTGAAATTTCGTTCACATAAAATCCATTGCCGATTTCACTTTTCGATAAACTTCGCTCAAACACTAATGGGCAGATAAAGTTTTTTTTTATTGAATGTAATAATCATTTGGTGAAAAACAGAATGGTATGATTGGTAAAGCACAACATTTTGGTGCTTACTAAGCAGAACTATGAATATGACCCTGCATTAATATGATTAAGTCTTCATTATCATTATATTTATTTATCTAGATAAACAAAATGGCCCACATTTATTAATATCAGAGCATATTGAGTCCTGATTTTATGCTTCATCATTTGTTATACATAAAAAAAAATTATCAACAAGCTGCACAATGTTGCATACATTTTGCAAATTGCACAAAACTATTATACACAGTTGATTCACTTTATTATAACCACTTCCTACTTTCGATGTTAGCAATGGATACTGTAGCACATAAGGGAAGGCACCTGTCATGAACTGGCTTGGGGGTATATAAGGTCTGTGATAGCTTGACTGCATACATATCCCTCGTTTCTGTAACAGGGGCAATTTATCCGAGTTGCAAAAAAGTCTGATTAATGGCTATATATATATATATATATATATGATATTATATGGGGACAGCATAGACCCTTTAAAATTAGCAATGGACTGAAGGAACTGTAAATATAGATGACTCATTGATTTTATGAGAAGAATATAGTAGGGATGCTATTGTACAGGAAGTTATTGTAGAGGAAGGGAAAAAAGGAAAGCTGTGACCATCATCTATTGTCAATGATGGAGCCTCTGCTATCTATATACATAGGAGTTGCCTTTCATTATAATTCTGGCCGTAATAATATTGTGGATAGTGCCAAAGAGTGGTCTCCACAGAATAGGAAGTGGTAGGCTTTTTTAGGCATAGCAACTAGTGTTAAAGGGGTTTTGCCAGGACGTGCCTTATCTGCTAAGAAGCAATTGTAAACAAGCCACGCTGAGCTAAAAGAGAGAGAGGGACACAGCCAGAGCAACAGAGCCTGAATAGGGATGTGTTGAAGATGTTTCCTCAAATAATCCCCAGTCTACAGATAGTGAGATTCTGTATAAAAAGAACAACACCTTTTCTTCATAGCAGCTTGAAAGGCTTCTTCATGTTCTCTGTCATCAGATAAAGGCAGGGTTCTACTCAGATAATCAACTACAACTAGTGGATTCTGTTAAAAAAACAAAACATATTTCTCTACCTGGTGCCTTGAATGCTTCTTTAAGGATCCCTTTCATCAGATAAGAAGTGTTCTCTGCGCAAGCAGGCCAGCAGCCTCTTGTCACGGTCATTCTAATAGAAGCTTTTAATTAACTAGAGGCAGGTAAGGGCATGCCGGTGCTCTCTCCAGGCTGCAATTTTTGTAAGTCACAATATATATAGAAAAGTGATTACAAATAGCCATTTTGGAGGATCCCACGTCAACATTACATTGTGGCAAAACCCCTTTAAAAAAAAATTGAATAATACCCCCCACACACACACCATGATCACATATCAACACCACATAGTGACTGAATAATACTGCAACACCATGACCACATATCACCACCATATAATGACTGAATAATTCTGCCACACCATGATGACATATGACCACCACATAGTGAATGATTAATAACTCATACCATTACTGAATATAAATCATTATACTACAACCAATGATACCAGCATACAGTGACCATACAGAGATGTATACCAATTGTACACAGGCTCTTACAGTAAAGTTACATCCAGGGACTTACAGGAGACGTCTCTGAAGAGTTGTTCTCTTTCCCTTTTTTTTCGCCATCTGGCCCAGACTGCCATGGCGTCTGTCCACATGAGTCATCAAAACTCTTCATGTAGTATTTTCTATTATCACCCCCCCCCACAGCCAACACTTAGGCTCCTCACTTTATCAGCACTTCTCTATCCCTATCTGTATACAAACTCCCCCTCTATTGCATCCATTGTGCCCCAAACAGTAAAAGTGCCCTCAAATGGCTATGGGGCTCCCATTTGTGTACAAAGTTTTATTCTTGTTTTATATGCCAATATAGAAGAAGATAAATTCCCATAGAACAGCATGCGTCGGAACATCCCCCAAACTAAGGTTAGCAGTCCTCAATTAGGTAGGATGTATAGCGCCCCATAGTAGGTAGACTTATAGGTCCCCCAATAGCAGTAAGTATGCTTGGTCCCCTATTAAGTAGACATTATATATAAAGCGGCGTCTCCCAAGTAAGTAGAAATGTTAAGATCCCTCATTATTGTTGTTGCATAGGCCCCTGAGTAGTTATGTATTCCCCCGTAGCCAGGTAGTTGCCCCCTAGTAGCCAGATAGTTATTTGCACCCTGTCGCCAATTAGTTACAACTTGTAGTCAGATAGTAATATGCCCCTGGTAGCCAGGTAGTTGCCCAGTGTAGCCAGGTAGTAGCCACCTATAACCAGATAGTAACCCCCTGCAACCAGTAAGTTGCCTCCTGATAAGTGAATGAGTACGAAACAAGTCGGAGAAAGCCTAGGATGGTAAACGATCCATCCTGACCTTCCTCCCTGTAAAGGCTGCAGCACTGCACAGAGTTTCGTGGCAGCTGCTAACCCTGCATGGCCATTGTAAAACAGCTGTGCATATTCAGATAGCAATTGCATGAAGGAACTTGCTGCTTCTCTGCTTCACCCCATCTCTTTTATTTGGAAAGGTTAGCATGATCCTCAGACAGTGTTTTCAGCTTTATTTTCTTATATTGCAGTTCCTAGTTGTCTTACACTAATTTTCATTTATCAACCTGACTTGAAGCCCCATTTTCATTAAACTTCATAGCAACCATCTGGGCTATCTCTTCTCAAACTGCGGGGAGTTAGATCGATAAGATTGTATGCATAAAATATACTCTGCATCAACCATAATCCTTCTTGCTGCTCCATTATCATAGTTAATACATAATTGAAATAATTGTTATTCACTTTGTTAAAAAAAAAAAAAGGACAATAAAAAATTGAAGATACACCTTTTAAAGTTATGTAATGAGCATTACAACCAAGTGGTGAGGGTCTCTAGGTCGTCATAATGTTGTTACTATGTGTCTTAAGCAAAACAGCAAAAAGATTTATGTCTCGATTAGAACCGTAGAACTTTGTTGATTTCGGGGTTCGAAGTTCTATTCGATACTCGAACTTTGAACCCCATTTAAAGTCTATGGGAGACAAGATGTTACCGTTAATTTTTTAGACTATACCATGTGAGAGGTAGAAGAGGCTGGAATTACATCCATAACAAGTAAACTGGATACGGGAAACAACTTATGACAGAACTTGGCTCTAACAGAGTGAACAGAAAAAAATTGAGAGCTAAAATTCTTTCATCTTTCAATGCGTGACTACTGAAACAAGATGAGAACATGCTGCTCAAGCGGGATGTAGCTATAGGATGTACAGGGGTAGCAGCTGCTAGGACCCTTTTGCATCCGGGAGGGGCCAAAACCCCCCTTTGAAACATAGGTAGAATTTGAAGATGGTGGGGTTTAAAACCAATTTTTTTTTTAAACCCTTTAAACCCCCAAAACTGCAAAAACTGAACTTTTGGGGCACTGGGGTAAATGTTTTTAAAAAATCCAAGCACTCAAAAATAATAAAATATCTATGTTTTGAGGGTTGGGCGTTATGTGACCTGCAAATGTCGCCCAAGTAACAGCTTTTGGGTGGGGGAAAAGATGCAGAAAAGGGCCAGCCTCTTGCTCTGCCTAAATTGGGGAAAATGGCCCCAAAAATTTCAGAAATTTGATTGGATTTGCCCCCAAAAAAGTGCAAAAAGCTGCTGAAAACAAAAAGAAAATAACGGGGCCAAAACTAAATTTTAACTCAAACAAACAGAAAAAATTGTTCGCTTAGGTTCCCGGTTCGAGCCCCAAAAATTCGGGGAATTTCTACTAAAAATTTAAATCTTTTCTGAACATTTAAAATCAACACTAGTTTTTGACGGGATGAAAAACTTCATTAAAAAAAGTTCAGAATTTTCCCCTCGTGGTATACTGTTTTAATGTCCTTCCTGTTTTTGAAGGAAAAAAGTGCAACATTAGTCTAATGTACCAATGAGAAATATGAGTAGAACACAGTTAACACATTGAAAAAAAGATACATGCCCCGAAGTTCACAACCCTGGCTATTGATACTACATAAAGAGTGAAAAGAAAGACCACAGGTCCACTGCAAGACCAATCATTTGGCTAGCTCTGTCATGTACTCCATGTTATATATGCACAGTTACAACATAAACTTATTGATAGATATGTTACCAGACGATACTGAGATCCATCTTCTAACCATAACTAATAAACACAAAACACGCAAACTCTGTTACCATCACAGGACAGAGATGCGCAGGGGTCGTGAAATATTGTGCTTTAACATTTTGCAAAACAAGCATCGATTAATGTTAACTTTAAGCAAACAACAACCTTATTAGTTCTCTCAGGAATTTACACAGTAGATCATTTTCGAAAAAGTGTCAACAGATAGAGAATAATGTTTCTTAGGCTGTGAAGTTATATTTTAAATGTAATAATAAGCCAGGCTTTCTGCTTGTGTTAATAATGAATGGAACTAAAAAGCTTTTTCTAAAACAATCAAGTGTGACATATGTATAGAAAACTGACAATTGATGTAATGACGTCTTTGTATCCCAATAGCAACCAATCACAGCAACCCCTTTTACTTTACTATAGTGCTCTGAAAAAAATAGAAGGGATGATTTGAATGATTGCTCATGGGCAACAACGAACAACAAAAATCGTTAGACTTTAGCGTCTAACGGGCTGTCTCCCTGCGACCCTCGTGTCGGGTCTGTCAGAGCACAACCGCGAACGGCCGCAGCACCTCGCGCTGTGCGCACCTGGTGCCGCAGCCCAGAGGCGCATGGGGGGGGGGGACGACGGGACAACTCCGGCACGTCTTGAGGGGCGCACTTACCGCAGTCCCACAAGCTCCTGGTCGCGCTTTCTGGCGCGGCTACTGCTGGCACGGCCGGGGTTTGCACGGAATGCTACGTCCATCTAGATGTCTGTGCGCCGCGGCACTGCCCGTGAGATTTAAAATAGTGACAGTGGCCGGTGAATTGTTCTCACCGGTGGCCGAGGGAGCCCAAATTTGTAAGCCCTGCCTCTTCTCTCCCATCACCTTTGCCGAAATACGAATAGTGCCCTGTGCCTGGGAGAAGGAAGCGATCCAAAAGAAGTCTTGTTACGTGCGTGTTTACACACAGATACCGAACTACCTTCTGCCACCTGTCCGCTTGACCAACCAACCATTTGAGACAGCCTGTCCTGGAAGCCTTACTGCTGTCCCCGCGACTACAGAGCCTGGCCTTCGACAGGATTTATGTACCGTGCGTACTAAAAGGCGACCACAGAGCTGCCACCGCAAGGAAGAATCACGTCAGTGGTAGCGACCTGTAGTAATCCCGCCGCAACAAGTCCCATCCAGCTTTGCGGCGGGTGCTTTGGTTAAAACCGGTACCTATCATAGATATTCCTGCTCCCAGTGCGACGTTGTCTTACGACTTCGCTATGTGTGGTACCATAGATCCGAACTACCACATCCGTAACATTTCAGATCGCCATGGATCCCGACCAAAGTTACCATCTACCAAGACGTCTCTCGACCTCACTACTAATCGTGGCTCAGCAATCTCTATAGCAAGATCGCCGCAGCAAAGCTCAAGCAGCTGAAACCAACTGACTACTATTAGTGCAGCCACGCTCACTGGCCACTCAGCGAGCAACACTCGTCTGCCAGGCGCTTACAAGCAGCAGCATTATGGTTCCGGGGACAACCGCCGCCCTAAACTCCGCCTATGTCCTTAAGTCTGGCCGACGAAGTTTGAGGGGGACTCTAAGGCCTGCAGTGGGTTCATCACCCAGTGTGCTACTTCCACGTAGGAACATAATAGGCAGGACAGTTCCCATCCCGAAAAGGGGGTCCCAGGTGTGCCATCGTTGTACAGTCTCCTCTCCGAAAGCCACTGGTCTGGCGAACTCCACATATTGGGGTGCACGCGAGGCGATCCTATCACATGCTGAATTTCAAGGCACATTACATGCAGGAGTTCGCGAGACATCTTCGAGGAGCCTGCCCTCTTGCCTCCAATCTGCTGAAACCGCTTTCTGAGTGTAAACCGACAGCATGGGGACCTCCTCCGTTGGCGACTACGTCGTGCACATTTCGCACCATACCTACTGAATTCTGGCATGGAATGATGCGCGGTTGTTGCCGACCACGTTCAAGAAGGGCCTCATCGACGAGCCCGAATGTAAGGATAGCCCTCGCACCGGTGACTCCACCGACTGTCAGAATAAGTGATGCATCGTAGCACCACCTGGCAAACCAAGAGCATCAGTACAACCGTGTCTCTGGAGAGACGGGAGGTAGCTCCGCCAGGAACTCTGAACCAGCTACAAACAACGTCGCTACCCCGTCTTGCGCCAGTGTTTTCAGCGTCCCCCACTTGAAGACAGTCCATGCAAGATGACAGTAACCACCGTGTCTCGCGCAGAGCATGCGCCGACTGCATGAGGAGAAGGTGTGATCTCTACTCGCGGCAAGCCCCGAACACTTCCGAAGAGGGTTTCCCACGTCTTCGGCAACATCCGGGAAGACGCACGCACCTAGGATTCGTTGAAGAGAAGAGGCCTCCCTAGTGTTGTGAGTAATCCCTCTCCACGGCACCATTGACATGCCGGTACTCTGTCACGTCCCTAATTCCCTGAAATCTCGTTCCGAGAGTGGACGGTCGCTCTTCCTGGATTCGCGGTGATCGGCTTGGGAGCTAATGGATGCTTCGTTGGTGACCAAGATAATCGTCTACATCGGTGGTCCGTCCTAGTACCAACCCCTTTGACATCTCCTCCGTGCAGTTGGTGTGAGACTATAAGTGACTCCATCCACTACACGGCCTTACCCAGTGTTCCTACAAAAAGTGGGTTAGAAAGAAGTATAAAAGATGCCCGGTGGGGGGGAAAAAAGAGGGGGATGGCATTAGGGAAAGGGAGATCACGTTCTATCGCGTTACCCCGTTCTTCCCATCGGCATGTTCTACTGGGCTTCCTTGGCTACAGCTTCACGCCCCTATGCTGGATTACGGAGTGACGGATAAGTCTTTATTGCGCTGGGGCCGGACTCCAGTCCTCCTGTTGTCTTTCGCCACCCAGCCGGTGGCAGCCCGCAGTCCTTCCACTGTCCTCTCCCAAGGCCACTACCTGGTACCGCCAACGCTTATCATGACTTCCAAGTAACTTTCTTCTAGAGAAGCGCTGAAGACACTTGCCTCCTCATCTCACCATATGATTGCGCCCATAGACCTTACTACCCAAGGACCAGTCCTCCCCCTATGGTAGGGTCTACCCCGCTCTCCGTACCTCGAGAAACTCGGGATGTCGGCCTACGAGAAGAAATCTACGAAAGTGGTGTTTCATCCGCAAATCACATCTCCTTCGAGCGGGTGCCTGATTGTTTTCTTGTGAGAGAGAATGAAAGAATGGGATCCCCTGAGACCGTGCTTGACAACCGTTGGTCTAAATAAGATCACCATCAGAGAACCTGGTTCCCTCAGCCTTAATCACGGAACTCTAGACCGTCTCCTGGGGGTCCAAGGTCTTTTCCAAATTTTGACTTGCAGGGCATATAATCTCATCCGGATCCAGGAAGTCGACGATGTGGAAGAACGGCGCATCATACCGTGATGTGCACTTTGAGATATCTGTTAAGTGCCCTTCGGCTTATGCAACGCTCCGGCCGTCTTCCAGGAATTATGTCAATGACAAATTCAGGAGACCCCTATATGTCAGTTGAGTGAGTCTAACTTGGATACATCCTGTGTATTCTCACCCGAATCTGATTCGCCACCAGTCAACAAGTGCGTCCTGGTCCCTGAAAACGCCAGCGCGAGAACCAATTCTATAATCAAAACTGGAAAAGGTAAGCCTATTTTCACCAGAACGCAGCCTCCCGTTCTCTCTGGAAACATAATCTCTGATACGGTTCGCAGGATAGGACCCCACCAAACACTCATGCCGTGTCCTACAGTGGCCGCCGACCGTGTAGGTCCTGCGGGCTAGAACAGACGTGTTATCCTGTTTTTTTGAGCGCAAATTACTACCGGCAATTTATCCCGCACTTTTCAACGTTGGTAGTCACCTAATTGTGGGGCCCTAACTAATAAAGAACAATCCCAACGCCGAAACTTGCGAGTGTGGTGGCCTCCGGCCGCCGAAAGAATCCCTTTCCAAGTTTAAGCAGCAGTTCGCCTCCTCACCATGGTGATATCCCGGCCAGATACTGAGAACCCTTCTTTCTGGAAGTGGATCGCCTCTTCCATAGGGCTGGAGCACTTGCGTCACACCACAAAAGGCGGGCCGCAAGGTCAAGAAACTACGACCGGTGCGGGTTCTTTACCAAGACCTATCTCACCAGCAGAGAATATACTATACCACATCACGGACGATCGGATGATTACTTTAAGTCCATAAGTACCTGTGCCGCCAGGTCTAGAATGGGCGCCGACCCGTCCTGGAGGTGCTCGTTATTTCTCCCGTGAAAGAATCTTCGACATGACCACAAAAATCTCCTTTATCATTCCAGACAGCGCAACTGTCTGAATCCTCGACAATTAGCGAGATGGATCTCTGTTCTTTGCCCGTTTCAACTACATCTCCACATCCGATCGGCAGAAAATGAACTCAGGCCGGATGCTCTTTCCGTGCCTCCTGGAGTAGTGGGGGAAGGAAGAGTGGCTCTCACAACATATTGTAACCCCCTGAACGTCCTGATTGTCTGCGGCTCCCACTAACCCTCCAAGGGGTACCCCAGGGAAGACCGTATGTGCCCCTGAGCTCCGTTGACGTATGTCCTTGAAATGTGGTTCACTGTTCACTCAAGCCGGGACACCCTGTGGTTCGAAGGTCTTGTTCGTTGATTTCCCGGTTATACATGGTGGCCTAGGTATCGTTAACGATGATAAAGGAGTTTGTGGAGAGGCCTGCCACCACCTCTGTGCCCCGCAAGACGTCGCTGTCACCTCGTCCAAAGCACCCTGAGCAGGACTATCTCCAACCTCATGCCTGTGCCTAGCATGTTCCTTGGAGCCCATATTTCCATGGACTTCATGAACTGGGTCTCCTGCCAAGTTGGAAGACTGGATACTTCTCCTCTGCATACCACCCACAATCCAATGGAACGAGTTGGGCGAGGGGTGAATCAGGGGACCACAATGTACTTATTCTCCGGGGGACTAGCAAAGATCGAATTAGCGACTGTTCTATGTCCCAGACAAGGATGTGACTTTGTCCAGTCTCTACGTAACCTTTGGGCGGACATTTCATATAATTTCGCCTGTAGAGGAACTTCTGTATTCTGCTAAGGGCACGTTTATTCACCCCTTTCTCCATTAGTCTTTTGTCAGCATCCCCCGCCCACCCCTTCCACTGCCCCCTGCCTCCTCCTCCATGTCCCTGCTGTGGAACATCTGACCTTGTACCTACCGCTGTCTGCAGGGAGACGCGCCAGTCCCTCTTCAGGCCTCAGCCCGTATGAAGACCCAACGACAAAAAAAGAAGACCCCCTCCATTCCTAGTCCCGGGGGAAATAAGTATGGGCTGTCTGCCAAATTAAATCAGTTTTAAAATCCCCAGCTACAAGCCTGGATCCCCGTTTTTATAGAGTCCTTTTGAAAGTCCTGAGGCGCATTAATCCTGTGGCCTACAAGCTCCGCTCCCTCCTACCAGTGCTGTATTCCTCAAACTCTTCCATAGATCTCCCTAACTGAAGCCCGGACACCCATAAACCGCTTCTCTTCGGTCTTTGGTTATCCCCTGACTCCCGTAGACTTGATTCCACGCAATGTTTTTGGCCGTCAAAGAGATTTTGGCCACTAATGACGTGTTCGGGGATACGTATTTTTTTTTTGGTGTACAGAAGGGGTTTCTCTTGGCCAAGGAACAGGTCGTCAGGGAGCCGGAGAAAACATACGGATAGGAGGTTACTGTCTAAGTAAATGCGGGCCAGAAAAGAGTGGGGACAGCTAAGGGGGGGGGTACTGTTACGGTGTGATCCCTGCGACCCATCGTGTCGGGTCGCAAGCACACCCCAATCGCCGCAGCCCAGACTGCTCGGTAGCCGCCGGTACACACACGGCAGCTCTGTGGCTCACATTACCCGTTCCACGCTCCTGTCCCGTCCTGCCGGCCGGTGCACGCGCTCCCTCTAGTCGCGCGCTCGGCACTGCCGGGAGATTTAAAGGGACAGTGCGCCGGTATTAGGTCCTCACTGGGCACTGACCCTATTGTTAAGCCTCTGGCCACATTCACCAGCACCTTTGCCGAATCGATAGTGCCTGTCCTGGAGAAGGAACGTTCCAAAACGTGTCCTGTTCCGTTTAACTGTGTACCCGTACCTTCTGCCTACCGTCCCTTGAAGCCACGAACCATTGCCAGCTGTCCCAGACCTTCAGCCTGTACCCCGGACTACGAGCCTGCTTCACGAGTTTTGTACCGCGCAACATCCTCGGCTGCCACCGCAAGCAAGCACGTCAGTGGAGCGACCTGTGGTTAGTAAATCCCTGCAGGCACGTCCATCCCGCTTTGCGCGTGGCTGCTGGTTAAAGACCGACCTACTTAGATTCCGCTCCCTGACGTGGCTTACGTCATCGCTTGTGGTGGTCCAGAGGATCCACTACCACATCCGTAACAGACTTAAACAGTTTTCTTACATGTCCCCTATAGTGTTTTTTTGGGAAACATGTTTTTTTTGTGACGTTTTGCATTTTTCTCCAAGTTAGATGCATTTTCTGAGCTTTGTGACTTTGTTCCAGGCATTTTTCCGCCCCTGATCTCCATTGACTGTTTTCTTCAGATTGAAAAATGATATGTGTAAATGTGTTGCATTTTGTTTTAGCACGTATGTGTGGTGATAGTTTTAACGAGTACAGCTCGCTGCCCATAAGTTGCGGCGTTGCGAAATCATACCCTGCTGGCTGCGAGTGGATCTGGCTTGAGTGCACACGCTATGCGTCGAGAGATCGCAGATGCACCCGCAGCGCTGATCCCGGCACCACAAACTCACTTCACCTCGCTCCTTGTTCTTTGCCTGCAGGCTGTGTCCCCACTGCGCCTAGGAGCGCGATAGAAAGGCAGCTCTGTGTTAAAGTTTTAAGGCCTACCGTAGCTAGTGTGATTTGTCATTGCCGGATGCTGATCCTATGTAATTCTGCTTCTTCCTCTCTTCCTTTGCTAGATCAATAGTGCCTTGCTTAAGTCTGTTTTTGTTATTCTGCCTCTCCCCTCTGCCAATCCCTTAACTGGCTACTCATTGCCCAGCGAATCCAATTCAAGTTATGACCTTTTTCCTACAAGGCTCCCCATAACCTCTCCCCTCCAACTCTAGCCTAATTCTAGATACCTCCCTTCACGCAATCTCTGCTCCCGAGGCCTTCTTCTTTGCTTCCTCTTATCGCTCTTTCTAACGTCCCAAGACTTCTCCCTGCTTCCACCACACTCGGGAACCCTCCCCCAACACATCAGACTCTCCCCCCCCTCACAACCTCAAAAGTAACCTAAAAAAACCCAATCTCTTCAGGATTGTCTTAACCAACAAATTTCCTTCTACTACTCCCACCACAAAAAAATTCTGCCCCCCCCCTCCCCCTAACTTCGTCTCTTCCCCCCTTCCTTGTAACTGTAAGCCCTCAGGGGCGGGCCCTTTCTCCTTCGACCATGTTATTATTAATGGGCCCCTTTGTATTGTCTGACCTATTTTGTATGCAACCTAAAATTCTTTGTTTGGGAAACCCAAAATAATAAAATTCGTTTACTGAACCTGTTGCTTCCGTCCCTCGACCATGAACTTTGCCACCTTTCCTGACCATCCTGCCTGCCCCCAACTACGAGCCTGCCTCATGATTTTGTACCACATTGCACCTTGGCTGCCACCGCAAACAGGTCGCATCAGGAGTAGCGACCTAGTAGTTCCCCCAGCAAGCCCCCCTCCTTGCAGGGGTACGGGTCAATATGGACCACTTAGACTCCGCCCCCCGGCGGACTTATATACCTTTGGGCAGGGGTCCAGAGGACCACATCTTGACCTGCATTGCGGAAGCCTCCCTACGGTTTTTTGCATATAGGGGAGATATGCGAAATTTTTAAAATCAAAAGATGTAGAAATCACATTATTTATTATAGAAAAGGCAACACATAACAAATGCCACTACCATGTTATTTTTTTAAGCAATTATAGCTTCTGTGACACAAAATATTTTATCAAGTCCAACCTACCTATTTGTCCATGTGAACTTCTGTCGAAGATTTTAGTGTGAGGCTCAAAGGATTTGCCCAAGTTCAAAAGGAAGCAACATGTTGGCCCCTACTTGTACATAACAATGAAATTCATTGCACTGTATCTTAAATAACCCTTTAACACAAACTGCCCGGGCCTACCATATTTTTTGAAAAATTGCTCAGCGTCATACCAGAGATTCTTTCCCCAAAAAGAGGCTGCCAGCATTCTGTTGAGGGTTAAAAGTGGGGGGGGCAATCAGTGTCAGACCATACAAAAGGAACCCTTCCTGTGGTCTGAAGAGCCAAGATAAATTTTTTGGTTCATGGATGTCAAGCGTGGGCAGAAACCCAAGGGAGGGTACAAACAAAAGTGTGTTTTTGGGGCCTACAAACAAGCATAAAGGTGGGAGTGCCCAGGGTTTTGGGGGTTTTGGGGCACGAGTTTTCCAGCTGGGTAACAAACATTTCATTGAGAAACCATCAGTCCCAAAAAATATATATTTGGACATACAAAGGGCAGAGCAGGGAACCCCTTCTCTTTGGGAAAATTTGGGGAACAAAAAGGGGCAGTTTTCCCAACATGATAACGACCTAAAAACAAACCCCAAGACACCACTGCCTTGCTAAAGGACATGACTTAGATGGGGGCGGACGGGCCCAAAGGAAAGTCTCGAACCTGCATCGGGGGGAAACCTAAAAGGGAAGGTGGAGGAAATGCACCCAAACCGCAACTTTTGTTTTGCATCATTGGAAGGGGAAAAAGGGAAACCCCCCGTGAAACCTGTAAGGGCTTTTGTGAAATCCGTCCCAAAGAATTAAGGAGGTTAAAAAATAATAGGGGGCCCACAAAATTTTTTCAAAGGGTAGGATGGGGAACCCCCCATTTTTGAAAAATGCGGTGTTTTTATTCACCCATTTGTCTTGTGACGGTTTAGCTCTACAATAGAGCTTTTTTCAAGCCAAAAAATCACTATTGTAGAGCTTGAAACAGGGGGAAAAGATTTGATGGGTAAATTAAAACACCAGAATTTTTTCACGTTCTATTGTGAAGTGCTGTGGATTTTTTTCTACTTTAAATTTTAAAAAAAAAAAAATGTTTAAAACAAAGGGAAAAATTTTTCCCTACAGTAATTACCCCCCCTCCCTGGGTTTATAAAAAAAATGCCATTAAAAAACCCCCCTTACGTCAATTTTTTAAAAACCCTTAACGGATTTGGTATACCATAGAAAACCAGCTATACCGGTTAAACTGGGGCATACAAATAAAATTATGTGCAGAACCATTCCCGTGGACACTTTAACCAGTGTGGTTTATGCAGTAGTTCAACAAAATCAGATGTGTCTGAATGTAAATGGTGATCAAGGTGTATGTAAAAGTCAAACATGACTCACAACTGTCCTTAGATGATCTTTGATAAAAAAAGAGGTTTATTTTCTGAAGAGGGGTATAAAACCTTATGAAAAAATTTTTTTAAACCCCCGCACCCCCCTAGCTACTATGGAAACCCAAAATTGACACAAGGAAAGATGATGGCCTACTGAAGGAGAAACCCCTTTTTCCCTGTAAAAAACTTTAAAAAATTGCGTTCCTATTAATTTGCTTCTAAGTTTTTGAACTTTTTGGGAAACCGGAATGTCTTACAGCTAAACTCCACCACAATGGTAGACTTCACAGTTCCAAGGAGAATTTTATGTAGGATATATCTGTCATTAATTGTTAAAGGGTTAAGGTTTCACACTTACCTAAACTTTGGGCAAAAAGGGGAAAAAAAACAACTTTTAAAAACTAAAAAAGTTCACCTCTATTGATGTCCTTGCCCCTTTTAACAATATTGGTAAAACAAAAAGAGAACTCTGACGTCATATCGGGGAACACTTAGGGGACATTCTGAGAGGGGCTGACACCCCACTGGTGGTATACATGAGAGATTATAATGAAAAAAAGAAAAGGACCTCCCTTTAAAAATTCCCGAGGAATTGATTTGGTGAGACCACCAACTGGGGGGCCCTATATTTTCCCAAAAGAATCTAAATTAACTATAGGAAAGAAGGGTTCGCCCCCAAAAAAAAAAAACGAAAGAAATTTACATAAACCCATGTTTAAAAAACTTAGGAGAAGATAAACCGGAGGGAAGTTTGTTTCAGAATTTTATCAAAGGTGAATAAGTGATTTGGGTTCCCACAAACCCCATTATTTATTTTTTTTTCTGGCTTTTATTTATGATCCAGTTTTATTTACTATCAAAACCGTTTGTTCCCCCTAGTGGAGGTGGGAGGCAGAATTGGGGGGCAATTCCCCCCTTTGTAACCCTTTAATTTTTAAAATTACATACAACTAATAATAAATACTAGCTGTCTGCCCTCCATTTATTTTTCAAAAAAAAAAAAATGAATAACATATTTAACAAACCCGGAATAAATAATTACTTATTACAGAGACAGAGGGTGAAAACTTTGGTGGTCACTTAGTTATTACATTTAAAATATATGTGCCTATCTACACCAGGTTTCCCAGGCATCCTGAAGATTCTGCTATTTGGCAGATGAAATGTGGTAGGGTCTGTACGTCTTATGTAGATTTTTTTCTTGTATTGTCCAGCATTTGTTTGGTACGTTTATATAGGGATAGCCTGCAGGTTTGTCCTTATCATGGCGGCTGCCCCACTAAGAGTTTGAGATTTAGGGGTCAGGATAGTTATAATACAAGAGACAATACTGTTCTTTCTGATATTTGTGAAACTATTGACCTATATACCCAAGAGGAAAATTCATCTTGCTGCAAACTAAAGGATTTGATGAACAATCAAAGTAGGGTATAGGTTGGTGAGTGTGAACCTTTTAATAATATTGTCCCACCTGGGATTTACCAGTAGTGGATTACCCTTATATGGTGTTGCTATTTATACATTTTTAAAGTTTGTGCTCTTTGGAATCAGACAAGTGCGACATCAGTCACATCTGTAACAGCTTGGCTGAGTAAATTAGATGACTGAACATTTTTACTATTACTTAACTATTTATGTAGATTGCTTGTACCTGTAAACGGTAAAATTGTGACTGAAGGTGGAGATAATGATCTAAAGTGTGAGTTAAATCAAAATTGAAAATTCAGCTGTGGTTACAATCATGCACTGCAACTTTCTGCAACCAATACAGATGGAGATTGTAGCATTTCTAAAGCTGCATGTCAAACAGCTCATGTTAGTGCTGCTCATTTTTCATGTCTAGGACAGGATTCACCTTTAATCTAGTAGAACACAATAGGCAATCTCTGAAATTGTGGCATTCAGGTAAGTAAAACTGTATGGGCTGGGGATTTCATTTTGTAAAAAGATTTTTATCTTTTGCCCAAAAATTTAATTTAAAGTCATGGCGAAATTCATTTTAGAATTTTATTTTTAAAAAATCTAAACCCAGTTTGAGGGCCTTAGGTCTTAAAATTTGGGTTTTGGGGGATCTTTTTTTCCCTTGTGTACCCTTTCTACACACAAGGGCACAAAGTTTGTCAGTGGTCTTCGATGTGTAAAAATCATGGCGTCTTGTTAAAAGCTTGGGGTTTTTTGTAGCCTTCTTAACTTGGGTTAAATAACTGAGAGTAGAAGTCAAATAACGTATTGCTTTTAAAAGACATGTAAAATATTGGCCCAGGCAGCATCTTTTTTCATATTTTCGTGACACATTTTATATTTATATATTGTACTTATTGTTTCTGACTGTTGTGTTATCAGGTTGTTCATCAAGAATTGAAGCCCATGTCACTCCTATGCTGCCAGCTCAGTTTGCCAGATTGACAACATCACCTGCAGTTACCTTTATGACTACTTTGGCTGACCATGCATCAAATGGTATGTAAAGTGAATGTGCTGCCTTTGATTAAATTTTCTTACCACTAGTATATAATTCTAACCAAAATAGTTATCCAAAAAAGAGTAAACTTCAAGATTTTTTCAGCTTTTTTTTGGGTTTTTTGTCTTGGGTTTTTTTTTCTTGGAGCTGAGCACTGGAGATGTCTGCAGTTGAAATGCCCTGTAATCAACTTATCAGTGGGGATTCTGCTGTACTGTACACAGCCTGTAAATTATACAGTCTTACAATTTCTATGTTTTCCCACTTTTATAATAGCCCCAATAAGTCAACATCCAGCCCCACATTTTACACTAGAAAATGAAAATTTCAGGTGGATCCCTTTTAGGAAAGCTAACTGAGTATATTTGATGGTAAGTTTTTAACGTACGTTCCCTCAGACCGATCAGGTCGGCGGGGGGGGGGCCGGGGGGGACCGGGAACCCCCCGGGGGGCCCCCCGAGCCCTGCGGGCCCGGAGGCAGTCCCGCTCCCCCCGGGGCCCCTCCGGACCCGGTCCCTGGACCCCCGGGGACCTGGCCCCGGTGCCGAGGGACCCCGGGGGTTTGGGGGTAATGTCCCCGCTCCCGGGGCGCGTGTCAGTGGATTGCACGCCCTAGCGCTGCATCGTGATCTCCCCGGGGGGTGAAGGGTTTATGCCTTCAGCCCCCGGGGGCCGCCCCTACTGTGACGTAGGCGCGCGGTGAGTACATCACCGCGGGGGGCCTATGGGGGGACGGAAGGAGCCGGCGGCAGCTCGGGGGCCCGGGACCGGGGCGGGAAAGCCGGACCCCGGTAATTTGGGGGGTTGTTGGTTTTTTTTTTTTAAATTATTCAAGGGCCCTGCTAAAAGGGGGGCCCCTGGTATGAAGGGGCCCCTGCTACTTAAAGGGGGCCCCTGATACTCAAAGGGGGGCCCGCTACGCTAAAGGGGGGCCCTTTCACGCAAAGGGGGGCCCTGGCTCGCTGAGGGGGCCCTGATACTCGAAGGGGGGCCCGGGCACTTGAAGGGGGGGCCCTGGCTCACTTAAAAGGGGGGCCGGCACTCTAAAAGGGGGGGGCCTGGCTACGAAAAGGGGGGCCCGGCTCCCTTAAAGGGGGCCTTGGCTACTTAAAGGGGGGCCCTGGTTCTTAAAGGGGGCCCTGGGCTTTTTTTAAAGGGGCCTGGCTAATAAAGGGGGCCCTGGCTAATAAGGGGGGCCCTGAACATAAAGGGGGGCCCTGATAATAAAGGGGGGGCCCTGATAATATGGGGGCCTGGCTACCTAAGGGGGCCCGGGGCTACTTAAGGGGGGGCCCGGTTTTCAAAAGGGGGGCCCGGCTACTCTAAAGGGGGGCCCTGGCTAAATAAAGGGGGGGCCCTGGAAATTTAAGGGGGCCCTGGCTAAAAAGGGGGCCCTGACAATAAAGTGGGGCCCCTGACTAAAAAGGGGGGCCCTGATATTTTTGGGGGCCCTGGAATGAAAAAGGGGGGCCCGGGTTTTTTAAAAGGGCCCCTGGCTAACAAAAAGGGGGCCCCGGTAATAAAGGGGGCCATGGCTAACTAAGGGGGCCGGGGGACTAAATAAAGGGGGGCCCGACAAATAAAGGGGGGCCCCTGGCTACCTAAGGGGGCCCGGCTCCCAAAGGGGGGGCCTGACTAAAAAAGGGGGGCCCGGGCTACTGAAAAAGGGGGCCCCCTGGCTACTTAAAGGGGGGGCCCGGGCTCGTAAAGGGGGCCCTGGCTACGAAGGGGGGCCTTGGTTTTTAAAGGGGGCCCTGATTTAGGGGGCCCTACTAAAAAGGGGGCCCCCCGGCTACCTAAAGGGGGGCCCCTGATACTTTTTAAAGGGGGGGGGCCCCTGGCTACTTGAAGGGGGGCCCGGTATCTAAAAAGGGGGCCCCTGGTACTCTAAAAGGGGGGGCCCTGTACGCTAAGGGGGGCCCTGGCTACCGGGGGGAGGCCCCGGCACCTAAAGGGGGGCCTTTGATTCAAAGGGGGCCCTGGCTTATCAAAAGAGGGGGCCATGGCTACTGAAAAGGGGGGCCCTGGTACTTTTAAAGGGGGGCCCTGGCTACTTTAAAGGGGGGCCCTGGCAACTCAAAGGGGGCCCGGGTTTTTTTAAAAGGGGGGCCCCTGGCTAACTAAGGGGGGGGCCGGGTAAAAAAGGGGGCCCTGGCTAACTAAGGGGGCCCCTGATCAAAAAAGGGGGGGGGACCTGACAAAAAAGGGGGGCCCTGATAATAGGGGGCCCGGCTACTAAGGGAGGCCTGATAAAAATGGGGGCACTGGCTACAAAAGGGAGGCCGTGACTACCTAAGGGGGGCCGTGACTAGCAAAGGGGGCCCTGACACCAAAGGGGGGTGCCCCTGGCTCTAAAAAGGGGGCCCCGGGTATTTAAAAGGGGGGCCCTGGCTAAAAAAGGGGGGGCCCGGGCAACTAAGGGGGCCCGGGACTAAAAAAGGGGGCCCCCTTACTACAAAGGGGGGCCCTGCCACAAAGGGGGCCCCTGACTAACAAAGGGGGCCTCGTCTTTTAAAAGGGAGCCCCTGGCTACGTAAAGGGGGCCCTGATAAAAAAAGGGGGGCCCCCTGGCTACCTAAAGGGGGCCCTGACCCTTTCCACACTTGCAAAAGGGGCCCTAACTACTGATACTAAAAAAAAGGACCCCTAACTGCCTTATACTTAAAAGGAGGCCCCTTACTCCCTTTATACTCCTAGAGGAACCCCTGTCTGTAGACTCCCTAAAGGAGGCGTTAACTCCCTTTTATCTACCTAAAGGGGGGCCCCCCTAACTGGTTAAACTTTTAAAGGGGACCCAAAATCCCAATCTACTAACGGGGGTCCCCCAAAACCCTAACTTTTTCCCTATCAACTTGTAATGGGGCCTGCTTATCAAACTGGGGGCTGTTTTTTACCCCCCCGGGCTGGTGCCCCCACCTCCCGGGGGCCGGGCTTCCAATTTTACCCAGGGGGGGGTTAACAACCAAAAAGGGCCTATCAGTTCCCCTGGGGTTTCCCATTTGGGCCTATCCCGAGTCTTGCACTACCGGGTAATAATTGGGGGGGCAGCAGCCCTGGGGTAGCATTATCTCCGGGGTTATCCTTCCCCCCCCTCCAAACCCTTGGGATACCGGCCTCTAAGTTTTTGGTTTGTACCCGCTCCCCCCCCGGGGAATTTGTACAAGGTGGGAAGGGGAAAAAGAGATGCGGGAAAAGTGAGGATTTAAGTTTTTTTGTGTAATTTCTGAGGGGGTTTTGGGGGGGACAAGTCATCAGAGGGTGGGGAAAAGTTCAGAGGAAAGGGAAAAAAAAACGATCAAGAAAAGAAACGATCCTCAGAAAGTTTTTCCCCGGTGAGCCCTTTTTCGGGGGTTTTATTTTACTTCATATTGGATCATTTCTGTTTTCACTGTAATTTGGTTGACCTGAGTTGTCTGACCTTATTTTTTTCCCATTACGTGTGTAGGTTTATTGGCATTAGTTTAAAAGGGGGCGAGTATTTGTGCCCCAAATTGAAGAGTGGGGGAACACCGACCCTGTGATAGGATTTAGTTTTTCTTTCTTCTGGGGGTTTTTTTATTTTAGAAATTTTGAGTTGCGTGCCCAAGGGAAAGTTGGGGGGGATTTTGTTGGGGTGGGGGGGATTTTTTATGGGGGTTTGGAGGGGGGAAATTGGTTTTGTGGGTGGAGAGGAAATATTGTATGTGGGTGGGGGGGGTTTTTTTGGTTTTTTGGGGGGAGGGGGAATTTATGTGGGTGGAGGGGTTTGGGTATGTGGGTGGAGGGGATATTGAAAGGGGGGTGGGGGGGGTATTGTAGGGTGGGGGGAGGGATGGGGGTAGGTGGGGGGAGGGGGTTTTTGGTTGGGGGGCGGGGGGGATATTGTAGTGGGGGGGAGGGGGATATTTTTATGTGGGTGGGGGGGAAATTTTTGTATGTGGGTGGAGGGGGATATTGTAGGTGGGTGGAGGGAAAAATATGGAGGGAACTATTCCCCCGGGTGTCTATGATATTTTGGGGAGGGACAGAATGGGGACTCTTTTGCTTTTTGGAAAACCACAAACATTTGGGGGTTTGGGGCACACGGTAATTATGGGGGTAAAAGGGTCGGGGTTTTATGTGGGAAGGCCGGTAAATTTTCATTTACAGTGGGGGGGCCCCCCCAAAGGGATAAATTTTCCCCTGTGGGCCCCGGGACCCCCAGGCCCACACTGGACCATTTTTATACAAAAATAACTGAAAATTCACAGATTTTTTATATACAAAAGGGGACAGGGCTTTTTAAATATATAAAACTTTGCACCCCCCAAAAACCTATGTTTTTAATGTAAGGGTTTCCGCAGAGTTTTCCCCCGGGAATCACTGGCAAGCGATGGGGGGAAAAGCCTCGCCGGGAGAGGCATTTTAAGTGGGCCCCGGGGTTTTTCACCGGCCCGCCAAAAAGGGGGAATGGATTTTTGCTGCGGCGGGGAGTCAAACCGGGTCCAAACCCCTGGTATTTTGGCTTGGGGTTTGGCCCAACCCAAAGGTATGGGGGGTACGAAACAGAAAGGCGGGCCCGGGAAGTCGGGGACGGGAAAAAGGGGCGGGGGAAACAGGGGGGGAAAAGGGTTTTCGGGGTCGGGGTTGGGGGGGAAGAAGGAAAAGGGTACCCGGAAAAGGGCAAGTTTGGGAACCTTAAAGGAAAAAAACTTTCTAGTGGGGGAAAAAATCCCGAGAATGGGGGCCCCGCCCGCGAGCCGACATGCGGGAGCGGGGGCCGCTCAGTAGCGGGGCACAAATTGGGCCTTTGGGGGACCCGGTAGGGGGGCCCTGGGGCATCCGTGACTTTTATTTTTGTTATTTTGATGAATCGTATCTTGGGTTGCAGGTGAGAGGTCCTTTCTTAAATTCCAAGCCCAAATTCAAAAATTTAAAAAAATGGGGTATTTTGATCGTACACAGAAAGTGGTGGTAAATTAGTCCTACTCTGAATGATCCCTGGTTATAAGTGGTCTACCTCAAGACTCAGTACTGGGTCCTCTTTTATTCAATGTATTTATTAATGATATAGGGAAGGGTATTAATAGCAGACGATACCAAGCTATGAAGTATAATGCAACCTATGGAAGATGTTCATAAATTGCAAGCAGACCTGGACACCCTTAGTGTCTGGGCATCAACTTAGGAAATGAGGTTCAATGTGGATAAATGGAAAGTTTTGCTTCTGGGTACTAATAATCTGCAGGCATCATATATCCTGGGGGTAAAAAAACTGGGAGAATTGCATGTTGAGCAGGATCTGGGTGAACTTGTAAATCATAGGCTACTGAACAGCATGCAATGTCAATCAGCAGTATCTAAGACCATTCAGGATATTGGTGTGTATTAAAAGAGGCATGGACTTGCAGGACAGGGATGTAATATCACCACTATATAAAGCATTGCTGCAGCCTCATTTAGAATATGATGTTCAGTTCTTGGCTTCAGTTTATAGAAAGGATGTAATGGAGCTAGAGAAAGTTCAAAGACGAGCAACCAAACTAATAAGGAGAATGGACCATCTTAGTTATGAGGAGAGGTAAAAAGAGTTAAAGTTATTTAGTCTTGAGAAAAGATGGCTACGAGGAGACATGATTAATTTACATAAGTATATAAATGGCTCCTACAAAAAAAGCTATTTCATATAAAACCCCCTCAAAAGACAAAGGGACATTCTCTTTGTCTAGAGAAAAAAGGATTCAATATCCAGAAGAGAACTTTTTCACCATGAGAACTATAAATCCATGGAATAGTCTGCCTGAGGACCTGTTCACAGCAGGAACAGTTTAATGTTTCAAGAAAGGTTAGATAACCACTTACTACTAAATAAAATGAATGATTACGTTGCTGGGATCAGAAATGAAATCCTTTTAGGGCAGATTGGTTCTTGCCTTATGGGTTGCAAAGTCTTCATCAATGGAGTAAACTAAGTTTAAAAAACTCCCTATCCCCCTCCCTTCATCCATTGGTTTCCCACCCTTGGTTGAACTTGATGGATGTATGTATTTTTTCAACTGTATTATGTTACCTTGCCAGAAAAACGGGTGCAAGACCACGGCACACCACACCACTACGTTACCTGTCCCCCCCGTCACTGCATTACACAAATCGGGGGGGACATTTTCCGCAATCCCCAAACAGGGTGTATCGATTATAGGGTGTAATGTCCCACAAAAGCCTCACAGGGCAAGACTAAGTCACTTTGACTCTACCAATTTACTATTAATAACAGCAAGACAGAACTCCCAGTGGCAGCACATTTCTCAATTTCTAAAAATTTGTGGGTTGTGTTCTTAATGAGACATTTTAAGATGCAAAGGGAGAGGAGGGAAGGGAAATATAAGCAAGCAAAATTTAACAGTAGGGGTTTTAATATCCAGTTAGCTTCTTTTCACATTATGGTAAACTGGGGGGGGGCACAAATCTCACCTGTATCAAACAGATAACAAAAGGAAATAAGATCCACTTGTCACATTTCACGTTTTTCCAATTGTTTATTTTTTACCTAATCAAATTTTTAAAATAACTTATCTGCTAATATCGCATATTCTTATTTTTAACAATTATATGATCCTTTAATGAGCCCTGTATTATGTGTAAGAAGTTGGTGAATTTTCATTTTCTTGTATAACTTCATGTCTGACAATGAGAGCTAGTACTCCTGAATGCTTACCATCAAATTACCGTTAGCCTCCAAATATTTGCCTCTTCTACCTTCTTCTACTGTTTCTACGGCTAACATGGTACAACATTACACTACTGGCACCATATGGTGCCTTAATAGAATCACTATTGTGTTATTGAATAATACCTGCCCTCTAGAACCACATACCACAGAGTGACTAAATAATACCACCATACCATTACTGAACAAAAACCTCTACACAAAGCCCAATATTATCACCATAAAATGATCATCTAGTGTTAGATACCAGTGCTACACAGACATTTTACAAGGTGCATTAGTGAACAGGGTACAGTTGAATCCAATGACTTACATGAGGGGTCTTCTCTGATTTGAATGGTTCTTTTTCTCTGTTCTTCATAACCTCACTCAGACTGCCATGAAGACTTCTTCCAGCCATGACTCCTTAATGAGGAATTTGTCTCCCAGAGATTTTTGGCTCCTTATTTTCCTAGCTTTTTTCCAATCTTTTCCTTATCCTGTACACAAACTTTCCATTCTGACTCCCATTTAACAGTAGTATTCTGCTGTTTCTCCCATTACTATTCACTGTGCTGCCTATGTTATGTATATGAAAGATAGTTCTTTTCCAGCACAGGTCCAAACAATTTAGGCAGATAAAAAATCCAAATTTATTAAAGTACTTACATAAAAACAGAACGTATCATGCAGTGGAAGTGGTGGCAAGTGAAAAAGACACACTGAACAAAAACTAAAGGTTTCGGGAGCTAGTGTCGCTCTTAAAACATGCTACCTTTAAACTGGCATGCAAACTGTTTAAAACTGAGGGAGGGGAATAAGGGGTAATTTTCTCGCCCGATAATAAAAAAAAGACAACCAATGCAGAGCAAAGAATAACTCACCGCCATCGTAACTTGCGTCCTGCCACCATCCAGGGCCTGAAGCCTCTTCCACTGCATTATACCCCTCGTTTTATGTAATATTTAACAAATTTGGATTTTTACTGCAAAAAAGTTTGGAACTGTGCTAGAAAAGAATTCTCTTTCTTATACATATTGTGTACTGCTTGTCCATGGAACAGGTTTCCGAGCACAGTCATCTTTGAGAAGTGGAGCTGACAATTTAAATAGTTTTGTGTGTTTCCATCTAAAATACTGCCTCTCTTACCCTCATAACTATAGTTTCCTCTGTTAGTCTAGGAAGCTATACTCACTACTACAAGAAGGGTCACATCTTTGGGTGTCTGCCAGCTAGCTACCGCGGAAGAGCAATTATGAGTCACAGTTTGAGATTTAAAATCACTCTGAGGGTAAAACCCCTCAGGCCTTTATTTTATAGACAAATTGTTACATGAAATGAAAGGGTTAAATGACAAGCCCACCTATGGAAGGTGATAAACGTATCTCATTATTTACATATCGGCGTGAATAATCATCGATATACATTAATACTTCTTCCTTGACAGTGTCCAGGATTAAAACATATATTTTTTTCTTTATGTAAAAATATTGTCTCATTAGTACATGTAGGTCCCTGAACATTATCTACACATTTATTGTGAACATACAGAATATAATTGGGACATCAGTACTTATCTCAACACTGCTTTAGTAAGAAGAATGTTCCGTCAATCATCAGAATCTTAAATTCTTTAAGGCTACAATATTGCTAAGAATGAGATATTTCTTCAGCCTGAAAACATCTCAAAGTAACCGGTGAGAATAAAATTAGGAACTGACAAAATGGAGTTACACTAGGCCTAGGATATACTATAACATTTTACTATAACACCTCTATTAAAATATGTATTCACATCATGATCTCCTTGTAGTCCGGAATGAGTTACTCCAGAAGAAGTACGGTAGAGAGTAAATTTATGATTCCTTTTCGAAAGACACAGAGAATATACCAGCTTCAACTCAAAAATAGAGTAAAATACTTTCTTCTTTATTTCTCCATATTAAAATTACAATATTTACGTCAAACTTCCAACATACATAGCACTCACATCAATATGTTAAATCCTCTCGTTTACATGTGTCGCCTCCTGGTTGATCCTTAGACGTAGCTAGAGTTACACATTTTACACAACAATTTAAAACACCTGTGTGAACCTCTATTAAAGTACAGTCAAAAAGTTCAAGGGATGGCAGTAGTCTCCCACACAATAGTATCCCCAAAATCTTTATGCCCTACACAGTAATAGTGTCCCCCTTCTGTGCAGTACAGAGTAATAGTGCATACTTACTGGCATCAACACAATAATAATCCTCCCTGCACATGAAAAATGCCCTCTTGGTGCCTCCATACAGTAAAAGTGCCCGCCTTTTTGTTTACAAACAGTAATAATACCCCAACACAGTAATAATGCCCAGTGCCCCTTACAAAGTAAAAGGTTAGCCATTAGTGCCCTCCTTAACATAACAGTGCTCCCTTACAAATCTTATACAGTAATAGTGTTTTCTTAGATCCTTCCATATTGTAATAGTGCCCCTTTCATCAGTGTTGGACTGGGGTGCCTGGGACCATTGGAGATGGTTCTTGGGTCCACCCTATAGCTACTGCATATTACTGCACATGCCTCTTGCTTTCTGCCTCCCCTTCTATGCCTTTCTCTCTGAAAAACAGTCCTAAGTCGATAATACCCAGAGGCCCACCAAGCCCAAAGACCCACTGGGGGATTCCCATACTCCCCATTAGGCCAGTCCAAGCCTGCCTTCAGTACTCTGATTATAGAAACAGTACCCCTTTTCTGCTCCTATATAGTGAAGATTTGTAAATACCTGTTAAAAACAAGCAAATTCTGCCATGCAATAAAGGAGGGTAGTGTTGCACCAGTCAGGATACACCAAACAATATTATATACCAACAGACTGCCAGAATATCAATATGAATCGTTAGGGCTTGTTCACACGGAGTTTTGACTCCGAACTAACATCCGCTTTGTAGATGCGTGTCGGGAAACCGACAGGACAGACCCAGAGATGCATCTAACAATTAGCAGTGTGTTTAACACTGCCGGCAACGAGAAACACACAGCAGCATTCACATGCGCTTTACGGACCTGATCAAAGAATTGACATGCAATTCTTTGATCGCATTCGCAAGACGGCCCGTACAATCACGACATGGGACCAGCAGTTTATTACCACTGGCCTCATGCCGCATCAACCGAGGTCGGAGTGAGCTCCTTCTGCCTGTAATTGATGCAGCAATACTAAATCATCCGGGCTATCTTTGATGTCACCATGTCCCGCAATGCATTGTGGGTAGTGTTGAGCGATTATTATCGACAAAGTTGAAATCGGCACAGTTTTTATGTTGATCGAAATTTTTAGATCATGCGATAATTTAGGTTAAAATCTGTGCATCATCTATTAATATAGCGCATTTTTCGGCGCTTCCTGTCATTTTGGCGGCCAGCAAATCAGCTTACAGAATAGAGCAGGGTGAGATGTGTTTGCGACGTCATGACTGGGATGTGTATGGTTGCGATTGGCTGGAAAAATCACATGACCTCGTTTTACATAGAACAGCCCTTCCTGTTCATGATCAGTGTCTGTCAGCGTCTCATAGCAGTAGGACGTGCGCTCTGCCTGTGTCCAAACAGCTCAGGGAAATTATTCTATTTCTTCACAGAGAAAGCTCTACTGTTAGCTGTGATCCTTACAACTTAGGTCAGAGATTGGAAGATTTTATGTAGTTAGGTAGAGAATTTTAAAGGAGCATCTACCGCTGTAAAGTCACGGGGGAGCGGGGGGGAGGCCCGCGGGCGAACACAGACAAGCTCTTTAAAGAATACTCGATATAGTTCACCAAGACTTAGTGTAGACATTGCACTGCAATAGCTTTATTATTAACAGTTTTCTATTGAAATATTTCCTGGATATTGGGCAGCCTGAACTTATATTAGGATACACATCTTTTCTAGTAACTGCAGGTCTCTTTGTTGGGTGCAAAACTCCACTTTTATTATCAGTATACATTTCAGATAGGTGTTCTTTTTCAAATTTGCCCATTCCAGCTTTGTTGATATAGCCACCTTGCAGTTAAATTAGAATCCAGCAATTGTGTAGTCAGCACAGGTTGATAGGTGCCAAAAATACCTTTTATTATCCGAATACATTTCAGATACGTGTTTTTTCACTTTGGCGCAGTACAGCTTTGTTCATTGAGGCACCTTGCACTTAAATGTGAATACAGCAATTTGTAGTCACCACAGGTGAATTGAAAGGTGCCAAAAATACCTTTTATTATCCAAATACATTTCAGATACGTGTTTTTTTTACTTTGGCGCAGGCCAGCTTTGTTGATAGATCTACTTTGCAGTTAAATTTGAATACAGCAATTTTGTAGTCACCACAGGTGAATTGAAAGGTTCCAAAAATACCTTTTATTATCCGAATACATTTCAGATACGTTTTTTTTTTCACTTTGGCGCAGGCCAGCTTTGTTGATAGATCTACTTTGCAGTTAAATTTGAATACAGCAATTTTGTAGTAACCACAGGTGAATTGATAGGTGCCAAAAAATACTTTTATTATCCGAATACATTACAGATACGTGTTTTTTCACTTTGGCGCACTACAGCTTTGTTCATTGAGGCACCTTGCACTTAAATGTGAATACAGCAATTTTGTAGTCACCACAGGTGAATTGAAAGGTGCCAAAAATACCTTTTATTATCCGAATACATTTCAGATACGTGTTTTTTTCACTTTTGGTCAGTCAAGCTTTGTTCATAGAGCTACTTTGTAGTTAAATTTGAATACAGCAATTTAGTAGTCACCACAGGTGAATTGATAGGTGCCAAAAAATACCTTTTATTATCCCGTATACATACCAGACAGGTGTTTTTTTCACTTTTGGTCAGTCAAGCTTTGTTCATAGAGCTACTTTGTAGTTAAATTTGAATACAGCAATTTTGTTTTGATTTGAGGGATTTGAGAATAGCTGTGATTTGCCGTCTTTTAATAAGAGACTTTCCAAAACTCTTCCATACCTTCTCAAATTTTTATATTTCTGAACATGGAGCGAAATTCAGGTGATAAGCGAGCAAAGAGGGGGGTAGGACATGGAGGTAGAGGTACGAGAGAAGGTGCTCCTTCCAGTGCTGGCGACAACACGCATGCCAGCGGATCGTCAGTTGCAGGACCGTCAGGCCTGTCATCTCTGGGTCAGGGCCCTGTGAATCTCAGTAACGAACAGCGTCACCAATCTGTCCTTCAGTGGTTAATGCAACCTGCATCCAGCAGTCTTACCTCCTCGTCCTCCCAGTCACGGCCACAATTGTCGTCATCAGCATCATCAGCATCCGTCCAACATGAAGCAGCCCAAATGTCAACTCGTGTACCCACCACTGTGGATAATCCATTTTCTGAAGACCTCTTTGATGACAAAATGCGGTTGGGGTCAGAAGGCATGTTAAAAGATCAAGAGGCCAAAGAGGATGATTTTCTCTGCTCTGACGCCCAGTTACTGATGCCATCAGAGGAGGAGAAGGAAGCCTCTTGCTTGTAGCCCGCAGCTCCTGGATGCAGAATGTCAGGACGACGAAGTCACCTGTGTTTGATGATGATGATGACGACATTGCGGATCCAACGTGGTCTTTTCAGCAGAATTTGCTTGCGAGCGCTTCATCACTAGACGAAGAGGAAGACGATGGGGTAGTGTCAGTACGGGTTCCGCCTCAAAAAGGGAGAGGGCGGTCGCAGAAGTCCGCTGATATGATTCCGCCAGCCACGGTCAGCGGAAACCTTGCTCCTCGCTTATCGTCGTCAAGAAGGCCCAGGATCTCTCAAGCCTGGGCCTTCTTTGAGCAAGCCTCTGATTCACCCAGCGATGTCATATGCCGCCTTTGCCGTAAACGCATAAGTAGAGGCAAGAACCTTAGGTGGTTAACCACCACCAACATGTCTAGTCACATGCAGCGAATGCATGAGTTGAAAATGGAGGCAACACTTGGCCAAAAAAGGCCAGACTGATGCCGGGCCTCTAACCACTGTCACACCCTCTGTCTCCGCCTCCTCCGCTACCACCAAGCGTTCCTCAGCTGCCCATGTCTCTCAGAGTCATGATCAGGGATCAGCCTCCGCTTCAGCCTCCACCGTCACCCGAGTACCACCAGCAGCACCAGAGACCCATCCTACCCCTTCTCCTCCCGCCAGTTTGACGACCTGCACGCCATACAGCGGCCAATCTAGCAGCCAGCCTTCTGTCTTCCAGGTTAGGGCCAGCCCCGTGTCATCTAAAATTTCAAGCGCGTTGTCTGCATCTGTGGCCGGAAAAGTCCATCTGACCACCGACACATGGACTAGTAAGCACGGCCAAGGCTGCTATATCTCTGTGACAGCTCACTGGGTGAGCTGGGTGGATGTCTCTGGGGGTGACGGTGGCTCTCAGGCTCGGCGCACGCTCTCCAAGGTCCTCTGGTGGCATCACGTGCCCAGAGAAACCAGGCCGTGTTGAAATTAATCTGTCTTGGAGACCATCCACACACAGGTCAGGAGCTGTGGATGGCTCTCCGCAACGAGACCGAGCGCTGGCTGGGTGACAAGAACCTTGTGCCAGGCAAGGTGGTGTGCGATAACGGGCGAAATCTGCTGGCCGCCCTTAAGATCGGTAGGCTGGAGCACATCTCTTGCCTGGCACATGTCATGAACCTTGTCGTCCAGAAATTTCTAAAGAGCTACCCGGGTCTGGACTGCCGGCTGAGGAAGGCTCGAAGTCTAAGTTCGCACTTCCGCCGTTCGCACCCTACTTCGTCCTGCCTAGCTGCATTGCAGCGTCAACTCGACCTCCCCGTCAACCGTCTCATTGTTGACGTGGCAACACGCTGGAATTCCACCCTCCACATGCTCCAGCGATTGTGGCAGCAGCGCAATGCCATTACGCAGTACAAAGTGACACATGGCCTGACAAGCAGCGGTGCGGACCTCAGTGTGTTGAGCCACCGAGAGTGGAGGCAGGTGAAAGAGCTCTGCATCATCCTTGCCAGTTTTGAAGAAGCCACCAAAATGGTCAGTGCGGACGATGCCCTTGTCAGCATGAGCATTGTGGTGATCTTAGTTCTGGAACGATCGTTGGACACTCTGAAACAACAGGTCCCGCCAGCGACGGAGGAGGAGACGGACACAGATGCGGACACGGAGCCTTTCTCTCCGTCAAATCCACAAGGCCCGACAGTTTCTCAATTTTATCGGTCTTCATTAGGCAGTGGTTCGGGTCCAGGGCTAGTGCAGGCAGCGCATCAGCTCTCAGGGTGCATCATCTCAGGCAAGTCAGGGCTGTGTTGAAGCTGTGCCGGAGGCAGCGGAGGAGGAGGAGGAGGAGGAGGAGGTATTCCTAGACACCGACGTTACCGACGTCCTTGCCTTGGAAAGAGGTTGGCGCGAATTTGAGGCGGAGGAGGAAGATGAGGAAGATCAGTTTGCTAGTGCCCCTCGACCCAGAGGCTTGGGAAATCAAGGCTCCATCTCTCACATGAGTGCTTGGATGCTCAATTTCCTCCAACATGATCCTCGCATTAAGGCCATCAAAATTAACAACAGTTACTGGGTGGCCACCCTCCTGGATCCCCGTTACAAAACAAAACTCAGCACTTTCCTACACCCACCCAAATAGAGAGTAAAATGCAGGAAATGGAGACCTTGCTGATTGATCAACTGGAGACATCTGTTGCGTCTGATTCACGTTCTTCAAATGTCACGGTGGAACAACATCAGCGACGTGACAGCAGTAGAGTGCCAGTAGCCATAGCGGCAGCAGCAGCAGGCAAGGTGGCAGAAGCCTAATGGGTGACCTCTGGCAATCTTTATTTACCACCTCACCAACGCATGCAATGCAGGGCACACATCCAACACACAGAGACCAGCTTAAGATCATGGTGCACGACTATCTGCGTCTCAACACCGATGTTTTTTTATGTGTTCCGGACCCAATAGACTTCTGGGTATCCAAAATGGACGAATGGCCGAGCCTCGCTCGCCACGCCATAGAGGTGTTGTCCTGCCCAGCAGCCAGCGTCATATCTGAGCGGACCTTCAGCACAGCTGGAGGATCATTACAGACAAACGCATCCGTCTTTCCACAGATAATGTGGATCGTTTGACTTTCATCAAGATGAATCAGGCATGGATCTCTGATGATGTTGTGGCCCAATTGCCGAGGTCACCGATTAGTTGCCGGTCTACTTCACATTCCTCTTCAAACAGAAATGGTCCTCTTGAAAACTTTTTTTTAAAATGATCATTTCTTACTGCAATTTTTATTCTCTTTTCCCAACAGTTCATTTGCTGGTTTTGCTGTGAGGAGACTGTAAAAGACAGCAAGGTTTCATGACAACACCGTATTCCATTTACTCACTTTATCTTTAGAAGTTTTCGCATTGTCAATGATTTTGAGGTCATGTTGCTGTGAGATACAAATATAATTATGGTCCTTTGGAACAGAAATGTGGCTTCTAAGTGGCATTTCTCCCTCACAATTTTTAATAGTGGCTGAGAAGTCATATTTATAATTTTTTGTGGTCATGTAGCTGTGAGATACAGCAATAATCATGGTCCTTTGGAACAGAAATGTGGCTTTTAAGTGGCATTTCTCCATTACAATTTTTAATAGTGGCTGAGAAGTCATATTTATAATTTTTGGGGTCATGTTGCTGTGAGATACAGCAATAATCATGGTCCTTTGGAACAGAAATGTTGCTTCTAAGTGGCATTTCTCTCTCACAATTTTTAACAGTGGCTGAGAATATAATTTTTGGTGTCATGCTGCTTTGAAATGCAGCAACACTATGGGTCCTATTCTAAAAAATGTTGTTTCTAACAGACATTTGTTCTTCACAATTGTCAAAAGTGGCTTAAGGGTCAGGTTTTGAATTTTTGGGGGCATTTTGCTGTGACATGCAGCTATACTCCAGGTCCTATTATAAAAAAATGTTGTTTCTAACAGACATTTGTTCTTCACAATTGTCCAAAGTGGCTCAAGGGTCATGCTTTGAATTATTGGGGGCATTTTGCTGTGACATGCAGCTATACTACAGGTCCTATTATAAAAAAAATTGTTTTCTAACAGACATTTGTTCTTCACAATTTCCAAAGTGGCTCAAGGGTCATGCTTTGAATTTTTGGAGCATTTGCTGTGACCTGCAGCTATACTACAGGTCCTATTATAAAAAAAAAGGTTGTTGCTGACAGACATTTGTTCTTTCACACATTGTTCCAAAGTGGCTCAAGGGTCATGCATGAATTTTTGGAGGCATTTTGCTGTGACATGCAGCTTACTACAGGTCCAATATAAAAAAAAGTTTGTTTCTAACAGACATTTGTTCTTCACAATTGTCAAGAGTGGCTCAAGGGGGATGGTGCTGTCAGAAACAGAAATGTAGGACACTGTTAATGGACACAATTGCAAAATGACTTGTTTTTGCAAGATCTTTAACATAGCTAGCAATCCCTGTATTGAACAACCCATTTAATACAATTAAAAAAAAGAGAAACAAAGACATGTGGGATTCCATCCTATTTTAAAAATGTTTTTTCTAGAATTAAAACTACTAAAAAACTGTAGCATGTACAAAATAGCTGGTAAAAAAAATTCCTCTGAATTGTACAAGGGAGGTACAGGAAGACTTGACCAATGTAGGTTATTCAGAGACATGGAGGCTTAAAATTTTTCTGGGCTGATTCAACTATGGGGTCGCAATCATTTGATCTCCAGGGGAGTCTGTCCCTAATCACTGAAGAAGGATTTGGAGGAAAAATGAAACCATTGGATTGATTGGCTGAATCACTCTCAGAAGCCAGGAGGGCAAATGTCTTCTCAACTAAGAAGTGTTTTGGGGATGATTAGGACATTTGTATTACTTATGGGGTGTGCGGACGAATTAACACATCTACAAGTGTAAATGTAAAACTATAAATAAAACTTCCCTAAATAAATTCTGTAAACAAATGTCAGTTACCAAAAAATATACTAAATGCAGTCACTGTACAAAATAGAATAGTGCCACTTTGATCTGTGGATCAAACAGGTTAAGAGTCATGCTGTGGCCAGGACAGGTATGGTCAATGTCCAGTTCAACTAAAATGGTGGTTGAAAGACTCCTTTTTTCCGGCACTTTTTAAATGTGGGGTCATGCAGGTTTTGGGGCTCATGCTGTGGCCAGACAGGGATAGTCAATGTCTAGTGAAACTAAAATGGTGGTTGAAAGACTCCTATTCCAGCACTTTTTAATCTGTGGGTCAGACAGATTTAATGGTCATACTGCGGTACAGGACAGATTTAGTTAATGTCCAGTTCAACTAAAATGGTGGTTCAAAGACTCCTTTTCCCGGCACTTTTTAATTTGGGGGTCAAACAGGTTTATGGGTCATGCTGTGGCCCAGGACAGGTATAGTCATGTCCAGCGAAACTAAAATGGTGGTTGAAAGACTCCTTTTTCCAGCACTTTTTAATCTGTGGGTCAGACAGGTTTAATGGTCATACTGCGGTACAGGACAGATATAGTTAATATCCAGTTCAACTAAAATGGTGGTTGAAAGACTCCTTTTTCCGGCACTTTTAAATCTGGGGGTCATGCAGGTTTGGGGCTCATGCCGCGTTCAAGGACAGGGATATTCAATGTCCAGTTCAAGTAAAATGATGGTTCAAATCATACTGCCTTCTGGCACTTTTTAATTTGTGGGTGATGCAGGTTTAAGGGTCATGCTGTGGTACAAGACAGGAATAGTGAATGGTCTGTGAGTTTTTTTCTGTGGCTTTTATAACCTAAGTGTGTTGCCTAAGATGTAGCACGTATCCATTTGACTGTTGTGGATGTTAATTCCAGCTTCTCCAGCCCTGTTTGGGTGTAAGAATGAAGTTGTTGTTGCTCTCCCATTGACTTTAATGGTCATCGGTGATAATCTATCATAGACCATTGAATATCCTGTTGGTTATTGCCGTCATCGACCATCGACCCGATGACGATAGTCAACGTAATCGCTCAACACTAATTGTGGGCATTTCCGGGCATGGTGACTGACAGTTGCCATAGAAACTAGTATAGAGCTGTTCTGCTCTGTACGGATCTCTACTGTATCAGTGATCTGAGGATCACTGATACAAATCCCCTATGGGGAAAAGTGAAACAAAAGGTGAAAAAGTAAAAAAAGTAAAAAACCAAAAAACAAAAAAAATAAAAAAATGCTTTCCCAAATTTTTTCCTTTAAAAAATCCCAACTTTCCCAAAAAATAAAAAAATTAAAAAATCTTTTTTTGGTTTATTCCCACATGCAAAAACAAAAAGGGGGGCAAAAAAGTTTTTTAGTCAGCCCCCAATTTGGTTGAAAGGGTTCCCCCAAAAAAAAAGGATGGGAGGGGCCCTGAAATTGACATCATGGTAGACCTAAACTTGAGAGACAAAAATTCAAAAAATCACTTTGTTGATTTGGAAAGAATTTTTTTGAAAAATTATTTTGGGAAAAATAAATTTTTGGGGTAAAATAAAAAAAGTTTCTCAATATTTTGGGTTAATATTTTTGGCGGAATTGACACCCGGTAAAAACTTTTTCCCTGTAAGTTTCCCACAAGGTTGCCAAAATTTTGTGGTATTTTGGGTTTCCCATTCCCCCAAATGCTGTTCCCTCAAAGGCGTGGGGTTTTTGGGGGGTCGCTGGGCAACATCACTTTCAAATTCCCTTTCCAAAGGGTTTTCTAGGGGGTCTATGGCCACTTCAGGCCCTTTTGAAATACTTATTACAAAACCCATTTCCTTCATTGCCTAGCGGTGTGTTTGGGGATCATTGTCCTGCTGAAAAGACCCCCACTTTTTCATTTCAATGCCCTTGTGAGGGAAAAGGGAGGTTGCATCAATATCTCACAATGATAGGGCCCCCAATTCATTCTTTCTTTGTACAGGTTGGGGGTCGTCCTGGTCCCTTTTGCAGGAAACACCCCCAAAAGCTTGATGTTGCCCCCCCTTTTCTTCACATTTAGGTATGGTGTTTTTTGGATGCAAAAAAGCATTCTCTTCCCCCAAAACATTCTTTTCCTTTTCCAAAAAGTTCTACTTTGGTTTCATTATACCAAAAAGGGGACATTTCCCCAATATTTCTGGATCCCAAAATGCCCCTTTAGCAAAATTTCGGGACTGGCCCCCCCACATTTAGGGCTTAAGCAGGGGGAAAATGTTTTGCAGTGCAGGTCTGGGGTCCCGGGGCGGCTAGTGTGTTAGGGATGTTAGCCTTTGTTATTTTTTCCCCAAGTCTTTGCGGTCATTCACTAGGCCCCCCCCTTGGGGTTTTTGGTTTCACCGTTCTTTGATAAATTTTGACCCCGGGGTTTGAGTTCTTTGGGGTGGGGCCCCATTTCGGGGGAGTTTTTCAGGGGTTTCTTTTATGTCTTTCTTTTCAAATTTATTGTCCCAAAAGTTGATTTCTTTCCCCAAGCTGTTCCCCTTTGAAAATTAGTTTTCCCCAGTCTGGTTCGGTTACAATTTTTTTTCTTGTGTATTTCGACGCTTTTTGGGTTTTCCCCAAAAGTGGAGCTTGGAGTGTGACTTTTGGGGTTGTGGACAGCGGGTTTTTAAAATCCCAGAAAACCCCGATCAAACAGGTCCCCCCTTTAAAAACCTTGGTTTAATTTATTAAGGACAAAGGTTTTTTAAAAAAGAAGTTACAGGTGTGTGGGGTCAAAAAATCTCACTTTTTTATAGGTGATAAAATTTTTATTTTCCCAACATAATTTCCAAAAACAATGTGATTTTCGGGGATTTTTTTTTTCTCACTTTCTCTCTCTTTGTTGAGGTCCCCTAGAGGTCAATTTAAGGCCTCTCTCATTTTTTTTAAGTGGGAGAACGCACAATTTTTGGGGGTTTGGGGGCATGTGCAATATTTATCGCCAAAAATTAAAATGGGCCCTCGGGTGATCGGAAATTGCCGTCACGGGGATATTTTAGGTGAAAATTTTAAAAGAAAATAATTTTTTACTTCCCCCCTTTTCAGCGTTTCCGGGTTTTTTTTGGTCCCAACCCAATCGGGCTTGGGGAAAAGGGGGGGGTAAAGGGATGTACAACGTCCCACTTTGGGGGTGTATTTTTTCTCTTTGGTGAAAAAAATCACGTGACCTCTTTTTTTTCTATGCTGCTGCTTTTCCCGTTTGAGTCATACTCTGTCTATCAAAATTCCCAGCGGGACGTGTCTCTCTGGTTTAAACCCAATTGTGTTCTAAAAGCTTGTTTCATTTTCTAATAAAAGGGAAAACCATTCCCCTACAGCTTAAAATTAGAGTTTTTTTAGGAATTGCACTTCTTATTTACTTAGAGAAAGTTTTAAGGATTTTTTATTTGGTGTGTGTAGCTGGGGGGGTTGTGGGGGGGATGGGGGGGTGGCCAGCGGGGGAAAGGCTTTTAAAACAAAGGGGTCGTTTTTTTTGCAGCCCCAGTATGTTTGGATTTTAAAATTAAAAAATTTTAAATTGTTTTCTCCACTTTTTTGGCCAGCAGCCCTCTGCTAGCATTTAAAATTGTCCTATTTTTTCAGTTTTTTGCAATTTCCCCCGTATCAGTTTTCCCCAAAAACCGGTTTAACTTACCCCCTAAAATTTTTAAAAAACTTTTTACTAAAGCCCGGGGTTTTTGTCTCAGTTTGGGGCAAAGAGTCCGTTGTAGGGTTTATTTGGTGTTTACTTTAATTTTAAAAAATTACGTTTTTTATTCAGGGGTGCAAAAGGTTTCCCATTTTTAAACCCCCATTTTAAGTTTTTAAATTAATTTTTTTGCGGGTCTGTGCGTTTTCATTTTGGGGCGCAAAAAAGTTCAGTTTTTACCCCATATTTTTGCCCTACATTTTTTTCCTTGTTAATTACCCCGGTAGTTATTGGTGCGAAGGCCGCCATTTTAAACCCATAAAAATTTTTTTAATACTTTATTTAAATCGTGGTTCAGTTTGGGGGTTTTTAATGTCATTTTTTTAACAAATAGTTTGTTAAAAAACTATAAAATTCTTTTTCCTACTGGGGGGGTTGTAAATTTCGGGGGATTTGAAGGAAGAAACTGTTGTTTTGATGTTACGGTTTTTTCCACCATCAAAAAATTAAAAATAAAAAAATAAAAAAAAAAAAAGGGAAGGAAAAGGGCCGGGCACTTCAAAAAAATAAAAGAAATTTTATTTACCCAACAGCGGGCAAAATTTTTCGGTTTTTAAAACCAAAACCCTTTTCAAGCACAGAAAAAAACCCCGTGACCTCTAGTCCCATTTTTTTAGTGCAAAATTTTTACATTTGGATTTTTAAAATTTTACTGTGACAGAGGGGAAAAGGGATTTAGTTCCCCTGTTTTGCCACTAGGTGGTGTCTTCGGGGTTAAAAAGAGTGCCCCCAAGAGCCGGGGGCTTGGTGGGGAGAGCCAATGGTTTTTCGTCAGC
>JAODAL010020957.1:0-68184 GCA_025379985.1 Phyllomedusa bahiana | reverse complement strand
GAATTGCAAATTTTTTTCTTGAAATGTGAGAAATTACTACTAAATTTCTAAGCCCTCTAATGTCATAAAAAAAGACATTTAGAAAATGATGCCAACCTATAGTGGACAAATGGTAGATGTGTTATAAACTTTTTTTGTGGTGAATAATTACTGTCTTGCAACGCAGAAATTTTGGAATTTCAAAATCAAAAGATTTTCTAAAATTTCATGAAATTTGATATTTTCACAAACAAACAAGGATTGTATGGATAAAATTTCTTACTAACTTAAAGCACAATGTTCACGAGAAAACAATCTCTGAATCACATGGATAGGTAAAAGTGTCAAAAAGTTATTCTCACAAAAATTTGACACATGTCAGATTTCAAAAATAGGGCTGTGTCAGGAATGTCAAAACAGGCTGGGTCCTTAAGGGGTTAAAATTTGCCATTTTACAAATAAAAACATAACATAATAAGTTACACCCAATGGAAGAAAAAAAAATTCCGAACGCCAAGATTGTGGTTTTTTTTTTTTTCATTTCATGTCCTATAAAAATTGGAATAAGTGATCAAAAATGTTGCATGTATGCCAAACTGCTAGTAATAAAAAGTACTTTTCAGCCCACAAAAAATGCACCCTCACTGACGTCCGTAGGTGTTAGTGAACAAGCAGAATAGATAACTTGCTGTATCTTTGAAATGAAGCAAGAACTGGAAAATTGTTTTACTGTTTGCCTACATTTTTAAAGCGAATCAGTTAGATGGTAATGACCCTTTTAAGGCTATGTTCACACGGCTTAAAATAGGACATATTTCAGTCCGTAATTACGTCTGGAATACGTCCCAGTCATAACGGTTTTCATAGAGAACTATGGATTACGTCTCCTCTCCCTGCTCGACGAATCCGCCGAGGGGGGAGAGAAGTGACAGTGAAATTACCAAGCGGCGGTAACGCGCCGCTAGTAATACAAGTCTATGGGCCGGCGAGGTGCCGGGCCCCCGCCCCCGTCCACACGGCGTAATTGCAGGGCGTCATCACGCCCCGCAAATAAGCCGTGTGAACCAGCCTAACACATTAAGGTCGCAGCTATTTTCTGATTTTTGTTTTGAGTTTTTTTCCTCCATCTTCCAAGAGCTATGACTCTTTCATTTTTCTATCCACATAGCCAGATGAGGGCTTTTTGTTTTGCGAGAAAAAATGTATAGTTTTTAATAGTGCCCTTGACCATAACCTATAATGTACCGGAAAATCCCCAAAACTTCTCTGTGTGGTGTAATATGTGCCGTCCACATTACAGTATAAATGTGTTTTCTGCAGATCAGTACAATTCTGGAGATGTAAAATTTATAGAGGTTTCGTTATGTTTTAGTACTTGAAAAATAACCAAGTTTTTAAAAGTTTTTCTTGAAATGCTGTTCTCTGCAACCAATGACTTTTTTCATTCTTTCACCTATGGACCGGACCGCATTTCTTGGGGCTTAAAGAGGTTGTCTCACTACATTGATTCATCTGACCTCAGTTCTCTTTTCTTGGTTTCAGTTTGAATTTGGGGGCATGTTTACTGGCTTCTACTAGGCTGCAGTAGAAGCCAGGTCTGTAGGTATAGCAACCAGCACTGGCAGCCTATCAGGAGAGAGAGAACAGGTCTGTAGCTATAGCGACCTGAGGAGCTGATGCACCCCCATACAAGAGGGGATATCTCTGAATAGGTAGGACACAGTTAATGGCACATATTGCAAAGTGACTTGTTTTCGCAAGATCTTTAACATAAAAAGCCATCCTTGTAGTGAGACAACCCCTTTAAGTGTAGTTTTTATTGGCATCGCTTTGGGATACATTTGACTTTTTGATCACTTTTTATTAAAAATTTTTGGGTATATGAAATTAACAAAAAATAAATAAAATTTTGGTGTTTGGAAATTTTTTTTCTTCTATGTTGTTCAGCGACTGATCGCGGTGTCCATTGACTTCCCTGACAGCCCGTAAGCCTAAGAAAGACTAACATCACTATGGCTGGCTGGCTAGGCATAGTGATTGACAGATACCATGGGGAGCAGTACACAGCAGCACACCTGTGTACTCTCCATTGTAAGGCTATGTTCACACGATGTATTGCAGCGCGTACAGTATGCGCCGCAGTATATCATGTGTTTCGGGAGCTCGCGCTGGTCAGCACGTACTCCCGCGGCGCGATTGACATTCATTACTCGCGGCGCGAGAGGAGGCGTAATCCATAGTTCTCTGAGAACTATGGATTACCGTAATTTCTGCGCGCATCTCGCTCATATTAGAGCGCAAATACGCGTTGAAATGCGTGCCGAAATTACCCAGTGTGAACACTGCCTAAGGGCCTGTTTACACGGCAGAGGACAAATACCGGTTGGTTAATCCGACCAGTATTTGTCCGGTTTGTGTTTCCGTCCCCACGAGAGGGGGGGGGGGGGGGGGGGCGGCTTTTCTCTGCGATGAGCAAAGAAAAGCCCTCCACCTTCCCATTCACATGTTCATATTCCATCCGAAAACCAGACGGAAGAATGAACATATGCACAATGTTTTTCGGGCCGTGTGGAAAACCCGTACAGTGGTGACTGCTGCACGGGTTTTCCATAGAAGCCCGGTGTGTTCGTTTGCGGCCGGTTTTTCAGACTGTCTGCAAAGCCGCAAACCGTCTGAGAAACCAGGGCTGTGGAGTCGGCAAGCCGAAGCCCGACTCCTCAATTTCCCAAACCCCTGACTCCCTCATACACGGCGCATGTTTTAAGTGATAACTTTACTGTAGTTAAAATGGTAACAATCAGGCTTTTTATCCACCTTATATACAATAATCAAGATATTAGGAAGAAAGACACTGATAAGCAAAATGGTAACAATGTTTTGATCTTTTGAACACTTGGGTAGAGTTGAAGAAAAAGCTGTATTTGTATCCAAGTCCAGTCCTGCACAACATTGGGAATGTGAGAAGAGACCTGGGATCAGATTTTGGTCAAGACATGCTTGAATCTGATCCAGAGCCCAGAAGGATTCAGGCGAGTATGAAAACCAAAGGTGGATTTCCCAAAATACTAACAAAATAAAAACAAATTAAAGGGGTTGTCTCACTACATTGATTCATCTCACCTCAGTCCTGTTTTTCTTGGTTCATTTTGAATTCGGGGCATTTTTTACTGGCTTCCCACTAGGCCGTGTATCGTAGTATAAGTTCATGGGTCAAATCTGTTGCTATAGCAACCAGTGCTGGCAGCCTTTTCAGGGGGAGATCAAACAGGTCTGTAGCTATAGCAACCAGTGCTCAGGGGCAAAGGGCCTATAGGAAGTTAGATCAAACAACAGGTCTGTTAAGCTATAGCGACTGAGGAGCTGATGCAGCTCATACAAGAGGAGATATTTTAGAATAGGTAGGACACTGTTAATGGACACATATTGCAAATGGCTTGTTTTTTACAAGATCTTTAACATAAAAAGTTATCCTTGTAGTGAGACAACCCCTTTAACATTTTGATTTTTAGGAGCAAAACTGTAACAAAGGGCAGATGCTAAATACTTGAAAATCAAATTTATGTAATAAGATGTAAGATGACGTATATAAATTACAGTAGCCTCATGTACAAAGCTGTAGTGGAGGGTTTAGATATGGAGCTGAAGTCACAATTCAAACCATTGTTACCATTTTCTTGTCAGTGTAAAATAATTTTTTGGGATTATGACTTTAGGACACAAAAAAATTGTAAATATGCAAAACACTGCAGGAACATTTGTGGATCTCTGAATTTTGTTTCTGAAAATAGTATTGCCTCCATCAGATCCTGCATACATGACCTCACATTGATCTCATTAAATTTTCCCGGCTAGAGAACGGCCTCTCTCCACACTAACTTGGGTTGGGGGCTAAAGCTGTGACCACAGGGCACATCTCTAACAATGTCAGGGTAAAAACCAGTGGGAATGCCTCTAGCCACATTCAGTTTGATGAATGGTTAACTCTTCTACTTCTTTGAAAACAGGTGAAAAATGTTGCTGAAATCTGTTTGCCCTGCGAGCAGAATCTTTCCCCCTGGGGCAGTGCTTTGCCTGCTCCATGTCATCAATTGCTGAAGATATGGGAGCAGTAGCACTGGCCGGACCCAATTATTCTTGCTCTTTGCATCAAACTAACTGGACCAACTTATTATATATTTTGGGAGTCGGAGTCGGTCCCTTTTATGACGACTCCACGACTCCGACTTCGACTCCACAGCCCTGTGAGAAACCGCCCGCAAACCCGTGCAGTGGGGACATGGCCTAATAGTGATCTGAAGATCATTGATACAAGTCTCCTATGGGCAAAAGTTAATAAAAAAAATAGAATAAAAACACATGCACTACCCTTTACAAACCTCAATCGCCCCAAACAAGATATAAAATAAAGTGCGCATACTTGGTATCGCTGCGTGCATAACGACCTATCCTGTAGATTTATCATATTATTTAATCTGCACGGTGAATACCGTAAAAAAAAAAAAAATTGTCCCGGAGTTGTGATTTTTCATTCATCCTGCAGCACATAAAACACTCATATAAAGTGGTACCAAAAAACAATAAAAAGTTATAAAGTCAGAGGATAGCGATGCATAAATATTGTTTTACACAATAACATTTTTATACTTTTGACTCGCGTTTGGCAATGGAAGGCTATGGACATATGTAGGGTGCACTTTTTTTTTTTTTTTTTTTTTGCATGCACAATGTAAATAAAAACATATTGGGTCAGATTTATCAAGGCAATTGCACCAGAATTCTCACTCAATTTGCGTCAAAAAACAGCTTTCGCCACATTTACTATGTTTTTTAGACAATTTCATACGCTTCTGCGCCTCGTCCGACAAAGGGGCGTGGCTTGAATGTGACCAAAAAAAGGCGCCCGAATTTTGTGGCAGTTTCTGGCGTAAAAGTAAGCCAACTTAATTGTGGTACAAAGTTAAACGGGCCCGCTTCTAACCTGCGCCAGATTTATCAACACTGTGATAAATGTGGCGCATTGTAAGCCTGTCTGGTCTAACTTTACACCGTCTAAAAGTTAGACACAATTGATAACTCTGCCGCAATGTGAACCGGGACTCTAAATGCAAACCTGTAAAAGTGGCCAGCATCTAATAAAACGAAGATGGGGTTCACAGGCCTTTTTTTTTTTTTTTTTTGGGCACTTTTTTTTGGCACTTTTTTTTTTCAGATTCTTTGTCAAAATTTGCACAAAAGTGACATGAATGGGAAATGGGAATAAGCGCACATCAGTCATACAGCCGCCGTCTGTTGCACACAAAATAAAAATAGGAGTGCGGGACCATTATCAAGCACAGTTTGAATGCAATGAAGTTCCCTGTATTGAGAAAAAAAAACACATGAAAATAATAAGCATCAAGAGCCGCATCATGTAAAATGCCCATCGATGCTCGGTTCTCATGTAAAGGAAGCGTTTATTTCACTGCAAAAAGTTGTGTGAACGAAGCCTGCGTTAGTACTAGAACAAGCCCCGGTATCCTTCTCCAGAGCAGTACTGTGAGCTGTGCTCTAATCTAATCTTACAGGAGTGGAGCTATGAGGGCGGCATGTGATCCGGGCGGCAGTCAGCTGCTGATCAGCCGTCTTACCACTGCCGGAAGGGTGACTTGGGGCCTGTTGAGTGGTTGGGATTTGCTTCATCTGATCAGCGCTTTCTTTCTGAAAAGGTTCTTTTTCTTAGACAAATCTATTTTAAACATTTTTTTTTTTTTTTTTTTTTTTAGTTAAGCAGTGACTGTGCACACCCAATAACAAGACCCGTTAACCCGTGTCCATCACTTTTTAGCCATATTGGTTTAAATGACATTAACAGGGACCTGTCAGCTTGTACTGCACAAATGACATGAAGTAGGTGCAGGTTTCCTGGCCTCTATAACATGGGTTTTTACCCTGAAATGCTACTGTATATTTTTTAAGGGAAAGCACTCGCTGAAAATGAGCTGGGTGTGGGGAGAAGCCATCAGGATCAGCAAAGAGGAGTCTGATCGATATGCTGCTTCCCCTGGTTAGATCAGTTTGACTGACAGGACTCTCCTCTGCTTATAGGAAGAGATGATGTCTGTCAGGTGGGTTAGGCTGCCCTGTCTGAGAGCAGGGAGAGAAGATGAAATCTGTGATATATAGGGCTCTATGATAGAGGAGCTGAGCTCTGTGATATATAGGGTTATATAATAGAGGAGAGAAGCTGAGCTCTGTGATATATAGGGTTATATGATAGGAGAGAAGCTGAGCTCTGATATATATAGAGGTTTATAATGATATAGGAGAGAAGCTGAGCTCTGTGATATATAGGGTTATATGATAAAAGGAGAGAAGCTGAGCTCTGTGATATATAGGGTTATATGATAGAGGAGAGAAGCTGAGCTCTGTGATATATAGGGTTATATGATGATAGAGAGAAGAAGCTGAGCTCTGATTTATAGGGTTCTATGATAGAGGGAGAGAAGCTGAGCTCTGTGATATATAGGGTTATATGATAGAGGAGGGGCTGAGCTCTGTGATATATGGGTTTATATGATAGAGGAGAGATTCTGAGCTCTGTGTTATATAGGGTTATATGATATATGAGAGGAGCTGATCTCTGTTATATATATGGTTATATGATAGAGGAGAGGAGCTGATCTCTGTGATATATAGGGTTATATGATAGAGGAGAGGAGCTGAGCTCTGTGATATATAGGGTTATATGATTTGGGGCAGGATTTCTGAATAAAAAGCATAGTAAATCCTAATAAATTTCCTTAGGAGACAGTGAAAGTTTTGTTTGTGTGTGTACATAACAAACTGTCAATTAACATATATGTAGGTGTGATAAGTATTACTTTAGTCAGGAAACTGTCCTTGTTCGAGGGCCTGACTTGGGGATGCGTTTGTGACATTGCTCGTCCCTTACTGGTACGTAAGATCAGCCAGATACTATTTCACAGTTAAACCCTGTCCACACAGGCACAGGAAGACCCAGGGCGTGTGAGAGGATACCCCACTCGCCCACAATCCTGAAGCAGAACTCTGACAGCTCGGTAGACTGCTACCAGTTCCTTGTTAGATATAAGCTTGGAGGGGTTGAATTTTGATATGATCCTCACAACTTTCACTTTCCATTTTAATATTTTCTCTGCTTTTTGCCCAGAAATCCAACAATAAATCCTATAACCCTGTATATCATAGAGCTCCATGTCTTTCCTTCTATCATAGCCCGCTCTTAGATAAGGCAGCATAAACCAGCTAACAGGCCTGAAGATGCCTCATACTGGATTCCTCTCTCCCGGCTGCAGTGGCTTCTTTCTGTATCCTCCTTCGGGTATGTTCACACGGCTGATTTAGAAATTTTCGAAGTGGTTTTTGGAGCATTTCTGCTCCCAAAACAGCATCAAAACGTCGCCTTTAACACGTTTCTTCAGAAGAGGTTTTAGACACGTTTCTCGGCGTATTTTTGGATGAGGTTTTCAACACTGTTTTCACACCTACAAATACATAGCCAGGTCAAAAATTGTGCCTAAAACATGCTTCAAGAATTGACATGACCCTTCTTTTTCAGCGCCCAAAACAGCTTCCAAAGAAGCGTGTAAAAACCTTGTGCTTGAATTACAACGCTTTTTTTTTACATAGGAATCAATTAAATTAACTAGGGGCGTTTTGGAAGCTGTTTTGGGTGCGGAAGCACTTCGAATACGCGTCCAAATAAGCGGTGTGAACATACCCTCAAAGGGGTTGTCTCACTACAAGGATTGATTTTTATGTTAAAGATCTTGCAAAAACAAGTCACTTTGCAATATTTGTCCATTAACAGTGTCCTACCTATTCCTAGATATCCCCTCTTGTATGGGCTCCATCAGCTCCTCAGGTCACTATAGCTACAGACCTGTTTGATCTCTCCTGATAGGCTGCCAGCACTGGTTGCTATAGCTACAGACCTGATTCCTACTACAGCCTAGTAGAAGCCAGTAAACACGCCCCTGAATTCAAAATGAAACCAAGAAAACAGGACTGAGGTAAGGTGAATCAATGTAGTGAGACAACCTCTTTAATTTTATTCTGAACCGCTGTAGACTGAGATCAGGAAACCTGCAGCAGGAACCACCTGAAAGGTCACTTTATATTCTAAGTAGTGTCTGATGTTAATTATACATAGTTATGTTATGCGTCTGGTTAATAGGTGTTCTCTCTTTTTCTCTCTAGCTTCTCCCAGAATGCCCTTTCGATGATCCAGTATGTTGGTCACGGCATATCTGGTCCTCTCCGGCCTCCTGGCTCTGTGGGCAGTGTTGGAGTTCTCGGCTTGTCATTCGAAGCATTCACCCACCAGCAACACATTGGGCAACCCGGCGTTCCGACGTTTCCAGCATGACTTTTTTCGCGCCTACTTCCCCGTGTTGGCAGCGGACTGGCTGCAGGGTCCCTATCTGTACAAACTGTACCAGCACTACCACTTCCTGGAGGGGCAGATCGCCATTATATATGTATGTGGCTTCGGGGCCAGCGTGCTGTCAGGTTTGGTGAGTGCTCCCCTGACGGGACGTCTCGGTCGGCGGAGATCATGCATTCTTTTTTCCCTCCCTCTCGCGGGATGTTACCTGTGCAAACTGTCTCAGGACTACTTTGTGCTCCTGACCGGGCGTGTTCTGGGCGGATTCTCGAGCTCCTTGTTGTTCTCCTCCTTTGAATCATGGTATGGTCACGAACATGCTGAGCATCATGACTTTCCTGCAGAATGGCTCCCTCACACCTTCACTCAGGTTGCTACCTGGAATGGTGGCATTGCTATTGTTGCGGGGGTAACCGCGAATGCCTGCGCCGAGTGGCTAGGACTGGGGCCAGCTTCACCCTCGGTGCTGGCTGTACCACTGCTAGGTCTGTCTGTAGTCCTGGTATGGCGGGAATGGGATGAGAACCATGGACAGAGCAGCAGCTTTACCCGAAGCTGTGGGGATGGTCTGAGATGTCTCCTGAGGGACCGTCGCGTATTGCTTTTAGGTGCCATACAGGCATTATTTGAGAGTGTGGTTTACATCTTCATATTCCTGTGGACTCCTGTCCTGGATCCATATAATACCCCCCTGGGAATTGCATTTTCCGGCTTCATGGCAGCAAGCGCAGCGGGTTCATCTCTCTTCCGCTTTGCTACGTCAAAGAAATATCACCTGCAGCCCATGCACATTCTCTGCCTGTCCGTACTCATGGTTTTCTTCTCCCTCTTCATGCTAACCTTCTCCACAGCACCCGGGCAGGAACGCCCGACAGAGTCCTTCCTGGCATTCCTCCTCATCGAGCTGGCGTGTGGACTCTACTTCCCAGCAATGAGTTTCCTGAGGCGTCGATTGATCCCGGAGAAGGAACAGACAGGGGTAATGAATTGGTTCCGAGTTCCCCTCAACCTCATTGCAGGACTGGGTCTCCTTGTGCTTCACGACAGCGACTACCAGAGCGGTACGAGGAATATGTTCAGTTTGTGCGCGGTCACGATGCTGCTCGCGCTTCTCAGTGTGGTCGGCCTGTTCTCATTGGTGAGGAACGACTCTGATCTTCGGATGCCCAGTTCCGAAACTGAACCGACTGGATCTGATCTCTAAATTTGCTGTGAAATTAGGCTGCGTGCCAGAGTGCAACCAAACAGGAGAGAGCACAAAATCTAAATGTAGGGGGATTTCTGCTGAGAGTTGGTCGCAATGACGGTGGACATTAAGCTTTCAGAAGGAGGGTACCAGACGGTGATGCTGCAGTGTCATAGACTTTTGTTATAGAATACATTAAAAACTGTGCTGAGAGCACCACTTACAATGTGTCGGCAGCTCTTATTCTGTGTGATTCAGGATGGGACCCAAGTACACAGTGCTGACCTGTGTATCTAGTGATCGAAATTATAACCTGAGCTCGCATTGGGGCAGATCTATTCATACTGTTGAAAACTTAGACTACACAGAATAAACATGCACCAGATCAATGTAAAATAAATAGGAATATTTAGACACTTCCAACATTTAAAACCATTTAGTAGTTGGCTTAGTTTATGCCGACCATTGCAATGACTTTTTGGCGCATGGTGTCAGATGGCAAGAGGAATTATCCCCTCCAGAGAACCTTATGAAGTAATAGAAGACTAAAATATGAACACTTTCTCAAATATGTTTAATTAAAGGGAATGTGTCATTAAAAATGATATTTTTATGTTCAACACATTTACACATTTTTTAAGAATTTTTGGTTATTTTTTTTATTTTCCATATCACTTTCAGTATTTTTTAATAATTCTTAAGTCCTGCAGTTTTCACTTTGGCCACTAAGCCTAATAACAGTCTGACACTTCCTGTTCTGTACAGAAAGATTCTCAGTTGTCTGCTCATTATCAGCACAAAGAGGGTCAAACTGAAAGGAGACACCAGTGTGAATAGATAACGCAGGATCCACCAGTCACAAGAGGAGCTAGTCACAGTTCACCCGTTCACCTCCCGGCACACTGATTTCTTCCCAGGTCATGACTAGGACAGAGCATGACTAGAAAACTCTCCTATAAAAGTGAATGGGACTGAGTCAGTCTCAAGTCTCCTATGTGCATGAAGCTACGTTAAAGCATCTCTGACTGCTGTTAAAGCAGTGCAAACAAGGCCTAGTGGCCAAAGTGAAAACTGCATGACTTAAGAATTATTAAAAAAATATTGAAAGTGATATGACAAATAAAAAAAATTCCTAAAAATTTTTTAACATAAAAATGGGATTTAAACAATGACTAATTTTTTGATGACACATTCCCTTTAAGGTAATGAAAGCATTTCATCTAAGTTTAAGAAAAAGCGTTGCCCCTTTAACTCCTTAACAACCGACTATGGACGGCAGGCGGTACGTGTCTTCTTTCTGCCGTGATGTCTTAAGATGTCTCTGCGGCTCACAGCGCTGTAACTGTGCTAGGAACGGAGCTGTAGTTAAAGGGAACCTGTCACCTAGGTTATACCCCCCTTGCTGAGGACAGCACAAGCTAGTGTCAGACCTGCTGTTTCCAGCGCTGTGTCCCTTATTCTGTAAGATGCAGCAGTTTTAGAGCATTTAGCCCTCAAATCTTATTCATGAGCAGGTGTTAGCCCCGCCCACCAAAGGCTAGCCCCGCCCACTGATAGGTATTCACCTGTTTCTACCTATTCAAAGTAATAGGTTTATCATTTGAGGTGGGCGGGGCTAGCCTCAGGGGGCGGGGTTAGAAAAAACTGACTGACTTTTCTGGCTGAAAACTGCAGATTTGAGCATTAAATGCTCTAAAACTGCATCTTCTTACAGAATAAGGGACACAGCGCTGGAAACATCAGGTTTGACACTACCTTGTGCTGCCCTCAGCAAGGGGGGCAAAAACTATGTGACAGGTTCTCTAACAATTCAGTCTCTTTGAACACTGGGCAGCGGATGAAACCTCTTATCCCCGGTCCTTAATCTTTTTGATTTGCCGCAGTCCGTGACCCCGGCATAATAAAAGGGCTTTCCCCTGCTCCATCCGGTGGGACTCCTGATGGCCCAGGAAATGTCTGTACAGTCAGCTCTGGGGACCTAGAGTAGCCCCAGGGCAGTCTGTATAACAAGTCTGCAGTCTGGACACACTTTGTGCCGCCCTTACTGCGACCTGTATCATACTGATGTAGAGGGTAATGTATTAGCATATATGAATATGCTAATACATTACTAAGTTTTAAAAAAATATATGTAAAATAGTTATCCTTTTATGGGATTAGGAAAACAAGTGTGGAAATATAAAATTAAATAATAAAATAAAAATATTTAATAAAAAATTATGAATAAATTACACAAAAAAGATAAACCCTACACATATTAGGTATCCACACAACCATAATCACCTGTAGAATTAATCTAACAGGTTATTCAGTGTGAAACGTGAATGGTGTAAAAAAAAAAAAAAATTCACTAGTAATTTATATGTAAACTCAACTATGCCAACAAAAAGTACAACTTCTGCATAAATCAAGCCCTCATACAATTGCGTCATTGAAAAAATAAAGTTTAAGCTGTTGAAAAGCAAGGGGGCAAAAACTTAAAAAAAAATAAATTGCTGGTCATTAAGGCCTTTTCAAGCCTGGTGCAAGTCAACAGCATGAGGGATCAGTGTAGACAACTGTGAAACTTCCTGCTTCTGAGCTGGTAGAGCCCACTGCGTGGGGTGAGCCTTTAAGTCTGCACCCTCTGTTCTGTTCTGGGTGTTATTACACTGGCAGCAATGTAATATGGATTCCTGTGTGCTATGGATTATGCTGGAAGCAACAGGTAAACCCGTTTAAACATGTGTCCTCAGTATGCTCTTCCTGCTGCTGTGTATGTACAGTGTGATATCCAGATTAACCCTGTACAAACAGCGATGATGTCTTCTGCTCCATCTGCACAGTTGGTATCTTCCACAGAAGGAATCTTACCAGATTGTGATCTCTGCCTGACAAAGGGAAAGTAAAACCTGTTTCCTGTAATAATGAGGGAAATCATTTTAATTGCTAATGACGTATTTGAGAAGTCTCATAATTTTGTCTACTATAAATTTGTGTGATGGTGATAGGTGCTCTTTAAGCCACGTTGCCTGTATGTGAAGCCACACCTATTTTGATGGCACCCCTTTTGTTGGACACACCACAGAAGCGTGGTGTAAAGTGTGTATACCAGTACTTTGCCCTAAATTGTACCGCTGTTCTGGCACAGTTGCCATAGTCAATGTGTCCTATTGAATTTAGTTTAATGCAGATGCCATCAAACTTTATAGTAGGTACACCCCTTTAATAACGGTAGCATCATTGCTTGTGGGAAAGGGCAACGCTTTGCTTTATGCCCCTTGTATTCTAGGTAAGTAACGCTGCTATTCCTAGATAATATAACACCACCATGTGGGCAATCTGCAGAAAATGTTATAAAGACCAAAAAAAATAAGAAATTTCTATTCCTCAACCTACTCGATTTCGAGATCTCTGCTCCAATAGTCCCTGCTGGTCTTTGTTTCGTGTTTTTGGAGCAAACCTGGATATCGATGTGTCTGCTGCAAATAATCACTGACCTTACTGGTATGCTAGTAGGTATGGCATATGAATGTTGAGGCCAGTGATTGGCTGTAGCTGTCATTGATGTGCAACTATTCCAAATGCCAGCAGCACACTAACAACTAAGTAAACATCAAAGGCATATAGGAATTTTTGAAAAATGCATTACTGCTAAGGAAATATGAAAACAAAGTTTTTGTAGTCTGTATGAGGAGTGGCTGCCTCATTGGCTTATTGCACTCCATCCATCTCTTTTAAACCAGTGCAGGATATGCAGTAGCTAGTCCTTTTCACTCCCTAAGGTGTTAAGAGTCTGAACAGGCTCCAAGAGAGGTAACGTTTTAGTGTTAGGACTCACCTGTGCTGGTACCCCCTTGATGCAATTGGGAGGTGAGCTTAAACATTTTTGATCAAAACTGTGAGCTAAGAATCCCAGGTTATCATATTTCCTTTGCAGTAATGCATTTTTCAAATATTCCTATATGCCTTTGATGTTTACTGAGTTGTTAGTGTGCTGCTGGCATTTGGAATAGATGTATTTTAAATTGCCTCGCAGGGGTGAAACCTATTCTTATTTTTTTAAAAAATTCTTTTGGATGTGCAGAGCCAAACAAAGTTACTGTGATGTGCAAAACATCATGGCTCGATTGGGGGGGGGAGCAGCAGAGGACTTCAAGGGGTTTTACCAAGAAGTAAATTTCCTTCCCTAAAAAGCTGAACCCCCTCTTAGGCTTAAAAAAGGGGCGTTGTGTTTCTTTTTAAAAAAAACAATGCCCCTCGTGATGTCATGTCCACCCCCATGCACGCTCCTATATTCGTCTGTTTTGAGCAAACAGTCAAAAACTCTGCAGACCTCCTGCAATGGTGATTTTTATGTCTGCAAGCTGTCCCCCTCCCTCCCTGGCTGCACAAGTTCCTTGTAGCCAGAACGCCTGCATTGGTGAAAACTGTTATACATACAGCCTAAATTGATGAAACAAACATGAGGGATGCACGTTGCTCCCCCCTCTGTTATTAGGCCTATAAGTGGGGAGACGGTTATATGGGGAGAGTGAATCAGCATAAGACTCAAATTCCCCCAGCCAAAAAGAGCGGGGAGAGGAATAAGGAGCCAGGCGCTTTTATTACACAACCAGCCAGAAAGATGTTTCATTTCATTTTCCCCAGTCAGAAGAAGTAAGCACAGAGTGCAGCACCCAATCACAGAAAAATTGGGGCTTTCCCCCAACAGGCTGAATGAAATCGGTCAGCCGATAACAGAAAAGGGGGGGGTGTCCCGGTCTCCGGCTAGAAATTTTAGGTGTTGCACACAGAAGCTTGATCTGCATACTAAATGATTTGGGAAATACAAAATTGCAAAAGGCTTATTTTTATTCACCATCTTTAGAGAAAGATCTTTGTACAAAAAAATCCTAACCCAAAACCTGAAAAGTACTTAATGATCTGCACTCTTTTTAGCATTTTTTCAATGATGTCGTTGTATGAGGCTTTGTTTTGTGTAGGAGAAGTTGAACTTTTTTGGGGAATAGTTTGAGTTCACTTGTAAATTATTGCAGAATTTATTTTTCAAAAGTTGTTTTTTAGGGGTTTTTTAAAACCTTTCCCAATTTACACTTAGTTTAAAAATTCTACAGTTATTACGGTTTGGGGGTACAAAATATTGTGGGGTTTTTTTGTGTGTGTAATGTATGCACAATTTTTTTAATTAAAAATTATTTTTATTTTTTCTAAACTTTGTTTTTTACTTTTTATTTTTAAATCCCCTGAAGGGATCATTTGTTTTTTTTACACTTAGTAATGTTTTACAATCATGTATGCAAAACATTATAAGGGTGTCATTTTGCCAGGCAAAATCAGGACACACACAGTCGCCTGACCGGCTTGTTAAAAAGACGCCCGGGGTACTCTCGTCCCCAGGCTGACTGTAAGTTCCCCGTGCTTGTTTTGGGTCGCGGAAACCCCAATCTCCCGACAGAGCGGGGGAAAGCCCTTTGATTATGCTGGGGTCACGAACTGCGACAATCAAAGAGACTGTGCGGGAAAACAGGGGCTGTAATACAGCTCTGTTCCTAGCACACGCCGTCTGCACCCACAAACCCCTGAAAAGGGAGGCCGGGCGTTCGTTAAGGGGTTAATATACTCTGATGTATGGGTATGTCGTATTGATTACATGGGCACATGAGGTGTGCCCACATGATCCATAGGACCCCCCCTTTTTGGGGAAAACAAAAAAGGGTAAATAATTAACAGTGGTTGAAAAATTTCCACCCCTTAAGGGTTTCAAATTTTTTACACATAAGCCCAAAAAATTAAAAGTATTTTATTTTATTTTTTGATACAGCAACAGAAAGTAGCAAGTGTTTGTGAAGTGTAAAGAAAACTGCGTTTCCAAATTTTTACTAACTAAAAAAAACCTGAAAAGTGGCTTATATATGTATTCAGCCCTTCATGTCAGGACTTGAAAATTGCTCTTTGCAACCAATCTGACTGAGTTAGAGCTATTCTGCAAAGAAGAATGGGCAAAAATGAATTCCAGCCTCTAGATGTGCAAACGTATTTGAGACACCCCCAAAAGACGCAGTTCATTGCGCTAAAATGGGCTAAAATAACCCGGGGGGGAACCCCAACCCCTTCTTTTTTTTTTAATTTGAAAAAATTTGGAAAACCCTGTATCATTTTTTTTACACTAACAAAATTTGCTCCTTTTTTTTTCTAGCACATAAGTTAAAGAAAATAATTAATCCATGGCTTTAATAGTGAAAAGTACAAGTGCTAGGAAGAGTTGCAATCCACGTTTAACTAGGGTTTGTAAATCTGGGCCATGTTAAAAATGTCTGACTTTACCCCTTTTTGGTTGGGTTTAAAGGGGGGTTTTCTCATACAAAGATTTCTTTTTTTTGTTAAAATCTTTCAAAAACAACTCGTTTTTCAATATGTCCTTAACAGTGTCCTATCTATTCCCCAAAATACCCCCCTTGTAGGGTCTCTAATTGTCAGGTTGCTATAGCACAGACCTTTTTGATCTTCCGAAGGCTGCCAGCATGGGTTCCCATCTACAGACCCGGCCCTACTGCACCTAGTGGAAACCGTAAAAAGCCCCAAATAAAACCAAAAAACAGGACTGAGGTAGATGAATAATGATGAGACAACCCCTTTTAATTTTTGCCCCCTTACTTCAGCAAACTTTTGGCTATGAATATCTCTCTTTTTTGCGGGGTGTGGCCAGGAAAATTTACTGTAGTTTTTTCTTTGATTATATAAATTTAACCCAAACACAACTACCGAAAACCTTTTTATTTTTACCTGGAGAAACATGGGTCTTCTTTAAAAAAAATACCTATGGCAATTTTCAGGGCAGTTTCCATGCCAATAAAGCACATGTAATAATGTTATTACTAAATGAATAGATTCATGTCTATTTGTTAAATGGTTAATGCACAAGGTCCGGTCATGTGGTGAATTCCAGGATCAGGCGCTGATATCTGCTTCGTAAGCCAGAGACCACATGTTATAGTACATGATGAAGCAGAATGTCATTCATCATTGTTTGCTCTGCAGCGACTCACAGATGACACCTTCTCTGATGAGTCATTCGCTTACTTTTTCTTTCTCCATCCGGCCCAGACCAACCTCTCTTGGCCGCATTTCATCCATGGAGAGCTTACCACACAAACATGTTAGATTCCTCACTTTTACAGCCCTTCCCTACCACTTCTTACCGCTGTACAAATTATCCATCCATAGTTCCCCGAATGGTAATTATGTCCCCCTTGGTGACCCACACAGTCATTTTACCCTAGTCAGTGAAAGTACCCCCAGAAGATAATAGGACCCCCATTTGTGTCACCAGTAGGTAAGTACACACCACATATGATTGGCAGACCTCCAAATGAGGCAGGCAGATAGGTAAACACTTGTTTTAGGTAGGTTATACCCTCAAATTAGTCAGATAAGTAATCAGACTCTTCCTGTTGAGTAGGAAAAGTCCCACTGAGGTATACAGGTATGTAAACATCCATTCGGTAGGTAAGCCCCTTATGAGGTATTTAGGTAGATAAGCCCCCCCAATTCCATAGGTGGATAGCTAGGCCCATTGGTAGGTAAGTAAATGGGTCTCTTGCAGTAGGTAGGTATATGAGTACCCTTAGATCAGGGGTTTCAAATTGCGGCCCTCCAGCTGTTGGGAAACTACAACTCCCATCATGCCCACTGTTATAGATTATACAAATGCATGATGGGAGTTGTAGTTTCCCAACAGCTGGAGGGCTGACACCTGTGCCTTAGATTGTATGTAAATAGGCCCCCTCAGTAAGTATACAGATCCACTAAGTAGATGGTGAGATATATAGTTCCGCGGTGGGTATAGACACCCCCCCCCCCCCTCAGTAGGTAGATAAGTATAAAGCTCCCCACAGTATGTAGGGAGGTATATAGTCCTCATTAGGTAGCTACATAGATAACCTCGGTGGGTTGGTATAGAGGGTCCTCTTAGTAGATGGCTACATCGGTTTCCCCTGTAAATAGGTTGATATATATGGCAATATGTGCCACCTGTCGCAACGCCACTGGAAAACAATAGGGCTAAGTCCAAACAGCCTATGTCAAAATGCCATCTAAAATCCGACGGCATCTTGACATTGCTGGACTGTGGTTTTTGGCGCAGATTTGCGCAAAAGCCGCAGTCGATTTTCGGATTTGTCGGCGGCCCCATGCATTCAGTGGACCAGGCCGACCGGAAACTGGCAGAATATACAACACACGCTGTCAGACGGATTTTAAACAAGACGATAAAAAATCTGTGCAGACTGTCAGTGGCCAGACATACGTTACGTGATAATATGGGTGTGTATTAGGCATGGTCTAGTGCGATATGATGTATTTGGACTGTGCCCACTGTAGTGCTATGCCTGGGGGCCCATAATGCTGTTAAGGCCACTCTGGTCACTGCTCAATTACTCCCTGCTTAGGTCCCTGAGCATGCTTGCAAAAATCTCCCATAGAAGTCAATAGGTCAGCTCCAGAAGCATAATTCCTATGTCTACATTGTTGTTGTAAAGCATATCTCTAAATACTGGTATCAGCAATTGGTCAGTAGTGCTATCCCCAAACTTATGTACAGAAAATAGGATTAAAAAATCGACGCTCAGGATCTAGTCTTACTTATTTAAAAAAAAATGTGATATCCTTGAGGCCTGGTTCACATTTGCAATGGAGTTTCAGTTCAGAACTTTTATCGCAGATTCAGATTATAGTCCATTGGGTCCTGCGGTTGCCCTCGGTGTCCCTTATAAAACAGGTTTGGTTCCACCTCTGGGATGGATGTCCTTAATGGAAACCATACATCTAATACAAATATCAGTGGCACACTAAAGACTAAGTAAAACCTCAAGGAATATAGGAATATTGGAAATGCATTACTGCTAAGGAAAATATGAAAAACCTGGGACTCTCTTAGTTTACAGTTTTTGATCAAAGATTGTATTAAGCTCACCTCCCAAAACGTCAAGGGGTTCCCAGAGCAGGTGAGTCCCTACACTAAAACATGTTACCTTGCTAGGAGTCCATTCAGACTGCCACCTCCCCAGGAGCGATAGGAACCTGCTATTGAATTATCCTGCACAGGTTTAAAAGAGGCGGCAGAGTGCAGCAAGCCAATGAGATTGCCATTTCTCAAATAGACTACAAAACGTAATAAGGCTGTGCACATCTAAAATATACTTTGAAAACGTAAGCATAGGTGCACACTGGAAAGGCAATAGCATACATCTAATACAAATAACAGTGGCACCTATGCTTACGTTTTCAAAGTATATTTTAGATGTGCACAGCCTAATTACGTCTTAATGGAAACCAGGCCTTAACCTCTCCCAGTTCTATGAAGCTGTAATGGGAAGATGTGTATGGCTCTCTGCTTCATAGAAAGGTAGTTTAGTCACATTCTGCATGGATCAGACAGAAAAGAAAAAAATCCTTCTCCATTGGATGCAGTAGTATAAAACATTGCTTATTGAGGAGAATATTTGCATAATACATTGGCACCATAGAACAGCACACCCAGTGCCAACAGCTTCATGGTGCAGACCGACATGGCCTCCATACAAGTTTGGTGTATACAGCTGTGGATAAAGCCTGATACAAACTAAGGGTGTGTTCACAGTTTGTTTTTGGCTCTGTTGCACATAACTGTTGGACTAGCATGAAAAATGGCATCCTAACATAGGCCGTGGGCGTAGAAAACTGTAGAGCACAAGTCAAACTTGAGGCCCGTGGGATGAATTTGGACCAGCACATCATTTTATGTAGCCTGAGAGAACGTAGAGCAAGCAGTGATAGGCAAGGTCTGAATGCAGAAGAACTGGCTCTCCACTTTCCCAGGAGGACAGAGCCAACATCTGGCAGAGGCGGCAGCACCAGCACAAGAAGAATGGCCCTATCTTGGATCCAGAGCTCCAGCACAGCTCTGACAGCCCTACCCAGGCCCCTAACCAACATGCTGTACAGCCGTAAAGGGCATCTTTGCCTTTTACTAACCACCATAACATCTGGAATAATTAGAACAACTTTATTAGCAACCAAGAAAAAAAAGATACATTCACCATAGAAAGCTGGCTGAGACATGTCCATTTGGTGTATATGGTGTCTCAGGTTATTTAATTATGTGTTAGAGTAGCTACATGTCTTACACATACTTGCCAACTATTGAAAGTGGCCTTCAGAGAGATTTAGAGTTGTGGCACACATAAACCATGCCCTCCTTTTATCAAGCAATGCCCCCTTTATAAAAGGCCATGCCTACTACACCTAACTTTGTAACAGCTCTGCATCCCCCAGCTTTCCTGGATTTTGCATAGCCTATTCAGCATCTAGAAGAGCTGGAGGATTTTGCCAAACTGTGCCTGAACCTAAACCATTACACTACTACCATAATTTCCATCATACAATCACCTTATAGAAGTAGATACCAGTGTACACCGGCTTTGCAGACTGTATTTTACCATCATATAGTGGTAGGTACTTTACCAGTATACACAGGCTCTGCAGGCTGTATATTACCCTACTACAGTGACCATATAGTGGTAGATACCAGTGTACACAGGCTTTGTAGACATTTAAGTGACTACAGTGCAGCTACATCCAGGTACTCACAGAAGACGTCTTCTATGATTGAAGTTGTTCTCTTTCCATTTTCTTCTCCATCAATGTCCATACCACCATGACATCTTCTTCCAGCCATGTGTTGTCACTGCAAAATTTACCACAAAAACATCTTGGAGTTCGAATTTTCCTGCATTTTTCTACCTGTGTTCACCTCTGTACAATCTCCACATGGGATGATGGATAGAGGTGATGGGGGTGCACGATGGTGGTAATGGGGCTTTGGGTTAATTGGTGGAGGTGGGGTGGTACTGGGGTGATAGGTGGAGGTGGGGAGGTAATGGGGTGATAGGTGGAGGTGGGGAGGTTATGGGGTGATAGGTGGAGGTGAGGGGGCTATAGGGTAATAGGTGGAGAGGCTATGGGGTGATGGGGGGTTGTATTTAGTTTTGGCACTAGGATGCATAACACAATAGTGGGGGATGGGCAGTAGAGAGTACAGAGAACCATCCCCCTGGAGATTGTGCAGCAACTGTGCTCAGTACCCCCCAGAATCATACTGAATAGGTTAAATACTGTACCCTGCAACCGCAGATCTGCCACAGGCACAATCTTCAGGGGCTGCAGGAGACGGAGTTTAGTACTGTCATATTTATTATACTGTTTTTATTTTTATGCAAGTTTTGACTATGTCGGACCAGCATTGGATTGATTTATTTAATAAAATGGTAAAAGAGGAAGCTTGTTGGGGACTGTTTATTTATTTAAAAGTTTTATTTGGCCGTGTGTCTATTTTTTGTTTCCATTTTATTCCAGTGTTATCAATGGAAATGTCTGACAGACGCCTCTCCATTACTATCGCTTGGGCTTGGTGTCATCCAGCATTAGTTCTTGTCACTCTAGCATCCAGGTAAGCTGGATGAGACATAAACGGCAAGGCAGGAGCCAGGGGGACTAGGACAGCAGAAGCAAGGGGACAATTTCTGCAACCTGTCTCCAGCCCCCTACAACCGCTGGAGACAGACCCCAGGGGGCAGGAGACAGTGAGCAAGGGGGCAACTCCTGCTTTTTGTGGACACTAGAGACATACCACAGGGGGCAGGAGACAGTGAGCACGGGGGCACCTCCTGCTTTTTGTGGACACTAGAGACATACGACAGGGGGCAGGAGACAGTGAGCAAGGGGGCAACTCTTGCCCTTTGTGGCCACCAGAGACAGACCATAGGTGGCAGGAGACAGCACAGATGCAACTCCTGCGGCATGTCTCCTACCCTTTGTGGCCATCGGAGACAGGGAGCGATGAGGCAACTCCTGTGGCCTCCAGAAGCAGACTGCAGGGTTCAGGAGATAGCGGGCTACCCTTTGCAGCCGCTGGAGACAGACTTCAGATGGCAGGAGACGGAGCAAGACCTGCTTTGTTTTCTATAGTTCCACCACAGTCTATATCAGATTACTGGTTTTCATGGAAGCCCGACCGGACAACTGCAAAGGAGTCGGGAACTAACTTAGGATCAGTACCAGGTAATTTGCTTATCTTTTAAATGTAGATTTCATCCTTGTGTTTAAGCTGCATGTCCTGTGAGGTTACAGAAGAAAAAAGCTGAGAAATACTCACTTCTTAGACTTGGGTTTTCTTTTCTGTAGAAAAGGAAGTCTGTGGTTCACTGCAAAAAGGAAAGTAGTTTTCTAAATGTATAAATCTCCTGCAGCTGGAACAGTTGGGTTATTTTAGTTATGGGTAGCTATGTTTTTGTTTCTGTCCTAAAAATTATGTTTAAGAAAACTGATTTATAGGTATAAGGCATCAAAGAAGATTCCAGCACATCGGTCCTTTAGGGTAGGTTCACATTGTTGTTTCTGAAGTGGATTCAGCACCGAAAAAGCATCAGAAAATTTCACCAAAAACAGCACTTCACCTCACATTGTTTTCAATGGAGAAACATTGTCACAATGCGCACAACACAGTTTTTCCATTGCGCTCTTTTTGTGTCAAAAGAAAACCTGAGGGTCTTAGCGCACATTTTTGAATAAAACAGTGAGGGCAAATCCACCAAAGGTAAGGTTCTATATAGAAGGATTACTCAGTATTCCGCCTACATAGAAGAATAGTGTTAGCTGCAATTAGCCTGTACAGCAGGGAATGGAGCTGGCTCAGTTCCCTGCTGTTTAACCCTTTTAAGGCCGTGCACAGCCATTAGGACAAGATCTACTTTCTATTGGTGTCATTGATTGTACCACAGGGCATACTGGGAAATTGCAAAAAAAAAATCTCAATGGGGTGAAATATGAATAAATCTTATTTGTGGGTGTTTTGTTTTGATTAGAGAAATCAACAGAAATAGAAAATCAGTGTCCAATCAGCATCCAAAAACCACGTCCAAATCTTTGCTGAAAACTTGCATCTAAATCCACATCCAATCTGCATGAAAACAGCTTGCAATCAGTATGCCAAAACCACATCCAAATCTATGGAGAAAAACAGCCTTGAAACCACATCTGAAATTGGAACTCTGGATCCAAAAACTGTGCTGAACTCGTGCTGTTTTTAGATATGGATTCCACGCGGTTCAGCTGAAAATCAGCTGTGTGAACCTACCCTAATTGATGCTGACAATCCATTGATTTTAATTGATACTATGTAATGCTTCATTTATCCTGTGGTGGCGATGCAGGAGAATTAATTGCTTTTTTTCAGGATCCACAGCAGATTACAGTTTACTACTGAGGGTTCCAACCTATTATAATCTTACCTCCAGAGGAGCCTCCTGACAAGAAGGGTTTATAAACCGTATCCACTAACATAAGCTGTAATTAAAGGATTATTCTCAACAAGCTGTAATTAAAGGAGTATTCACCACGATGTTTCACTGAGTCACAAGAAGTTCCACACTCACTCTGTCTCCTCTGGCTGTGGGTGGTTCCAGAGCAGTGTCAGCTTCAAGCTGAGCTGTTATGCTGACAAGAGCAGGAGATGTTATCACTTCTGTTTACAGATAAAGCCATTGTTTTCAGTCTTCACAGCACATGTATTTTTTGTTTACTGAAGTTAATCTTGTTAAAGATAATTAGTTTGCTCTGTTAACCTGTGGAATCATTTCCTGCTCTCTCAGCTAAGCAGTTATCAGAGTTATGGTCTGGCTACCAGGTAACCATAGAAACCTGTGTGCACTCAGAGCCCATAAAAATTGTTAAAAAGAGACGTGGAAACTGTGGAGATGAACATCGGCTATGAAGGTGCACAAGGGTGGACTGACACGCTACAGTGAAGCAGCTCACCACCAAATGCATCAGGAGGCAACTAGACAGGTGTCTAACACAACAGCTCAGTGTACATGGGGATCCGGAGCAGACGGATATCCCTGCACTTCTGCTAACCAAGCTGCATCGGTTAAAAAAGGCCTCAGTTTTCACAGCAGTATGGCACTGGACCTCCACTAATTGGTAAAGGATTGTCTTCTGCAATTAATCATATTTTCTGCTTCATTAAACGGATGGACATTGACATGTCAGGTGAGAAATATCAGAGAACAAACTCACTGCAACCATTGCTGGAAGAGGCACCGTTATGGTCTTGGGAATGTTTTTCAGGCATTCTCTGGGCCACTCATCCATGTAGAAGGCGCTCTCAACCAACCACGGTAGTACCTTCTTTATCTACAATATTGGAGTGACTCCTCATAGTGAAAGCCAGCTTTGATCATCTGTATCTGATACTTTTAGTCCACTGATGAACCATCATCTTTTTAAAGGGGAAAATGTGTCAGGAATAATTAAGGTTGTCTAAATTAGTTAATTAATAAAAGAATCTTCCTAACTGTCATTCAGGATGAGCCACCAATTGCAAACTAATAGTGTGAGTGACAGGCGTAGCATCATCACCAAGGACGACATGTTTGAATGGGGCTGCGCCAGTTTTCTGGAGTACTTTGAGCCAAAAAGAATGTATGAACAGGTGCACTCCAAACTTTGGTGCGATAAGTCTCTTTGTAATGTGCCAAAGACTCTTTGTAATGTGCCAAAGACACTTTGTAATGCGCCAAAGACACTTTGTAATGTGCCAAAGATTTGGGGCATTCTGGGGCGTTGCACCACATTCATAGAAGTAGACACATTTATAAATCTTTGGGGCCAAACTTTGGCGCAGAACAGTTAGAACAGCCAGACCAGGGTAAAGGTGGTGCCTGAGCCAGACTTGTGGTATTAGCTCTACACTGCCCTGTATGTATGACCTGCAGAAGAACAGCCAGACCAGGGTAAAGGTGGTGCCTGAGCCAGACTTGTGGTATTGGCTCTACACTGCCCTGTATGTGTGACCTGCAGAAGAACAGCCAGACCAGGGTAAAGGTGGTGCCTGAGCCAGACTTGTGGTATTGGCTCTACACTGCCCTGTATGTATGACCTGCAGAAGAACAGCCAGACCAAGGTAAAGGTGGTGCCTGAGCCAGACTTGTGGTATTGGCTCTACACTGCCCTGTATGTATGACCTGCAGAAGAACAGCCAGACCAGGGTAAAGGTGGTGCCTGAGCCAGACTTGTGGTATTGGCTCTATACTGCCCTGTATGTATGACCTGCAGAAGAACAGCCAGACCAGGGTAAAGGTGGTGCCTGAGCCAGACTTGTGGTATTGGCACTACACTGCCCTGTATGTACGAACTGCAGAAGAACAGCCAGACCAGGGTAAAGGTGGTGCCTGAGCCAGACTTGTGGTATTTGCTCTACACTGCCCTGTATGTATGACCTGCAGAAGAACAGCCAGACCAGGGTAAAGGTGGTGCCTGAGCCAGACTTGTGGTATTGGCTCTCAGGGCCGCCATCAGAAATTTTGGGGCCCCATACAGCTGGAGCGTCTGGGCCCCCCCCCCCCGGCCAACCCAACCCCCTGCTCCTCCCTCTCCCTCCCCGGCCGTCCCGACAGAGCCCCACCCATCCCACAACCATCGCCACACCAGAAAAATGTAAAAAAAAATTGGGGGGGGTCACAAGAAAAAAAAAATGCCATTGTTTTTGGATTTAGTTCTTGCTGGATTATACAAGGTCCAGCAAATACCTCCACATGTCACCATTATAATGTTACTGGCAAAGCCAGTATACCCAGACCAATATTGCCAAGCAACAATATATAAATTCTAAATAATACCGCCACCTATCACTACCATATACTGACTAGCACCACCATAATGTTATTGACTAAACCAGTATACCAAGACCAATATCACAAAACAACAACAATATACAAGCACCTAATAATATCGGCACATCATCACCACATATCTCCAACATAACAATACTGAATAATACCGCCATACTGCTAGTGATTATAAACCATCACACCAAAACCAATATTTCCTCCATACAGTGACCCTATAGTGGTAGATACCAGTGTACACATGTGCTCTGCAAATAGTTTACTTACATTTAGCGCCTCTCAGGTGACGTCTTGTCTGAGGAGTCGTTCACTTTCTCTTTTCTTCTCTATTCGGTCCAGACCTCCATGATGACTTCCTCCGTCCACCACTCGTCCCTGTAGAATTTACAACACAAACAACTGAGACTCCTCACTTTTTTTTTTATCATTTTCCCAACTGAGTGCCCCTCCCCCCATGTACAAACTCCCCATTTATAATGGCCCAAATGGTAAGAATTACCCCCTGGTAATTATGGGGCTCCCCCAGTCGGTATGTAGGTACAACGGGGCCCCTGGGCGGTAGCTAAGCATCCACCGGGCAGTAGCTAGGTAGCTTCGGGCCTCCGGGCAGTAGTTTAGGCCACCCCTGTAGATAGAATAGGGTCCTCTGTAGATTAGGGTCCCCTTGTAGGCAGAATAGGCCCCCCCCCCCCGTAGATTAGGGCCCCCTTGTAGGCAGAATAGTCCCTCCGCTGTAGATTAGGGCCCCCTTGTAGGCAGAATAGTCGTCCCCCCCTTGCAGATTAGGGCCCCCTTGTAGGCAGAATAGTCTGTAAATTAGGCCCCCCTGTAGGCAGAATAGTCCCCCCCTGTAGATTAGGGCCCCCCTGTAGGCAGAATAGTCCCCCCCTGTAGATTAGAGACCCCCTGTAGGCAGAATAGAGACCCCCTGTAGGCAAAATTGTCCCCCCTGTAGATTAGAGACCCCCTGTAGGCAAAATAGTCCCCCCCTGTAGGCAGAATAGTCCCCCCCTGTAGATTAGAGACCCCCTGTAGGCAGAATAGTCCCCCCCCCCTGTAGATTAGAGACCCCCTGTAGGCAGAATAGTCCCCCCCTGTAGATTAGAGACCCCCTGTAGGCAGAATAGTCCCCCCCCAGTCTTTGGGGCCCCCTGTAGGCATAGTTCCCCCCACCCAGTATTAGGGCCCCCTGTAGGCATAGTTCCCCCCACCCAGTATTAAGGCCCCCTGTAGGCATAGTTCCCCCCACCCAGTATTAAGGCCCCCTGTAGGCATAGTTCCCCCCCCAGTATTAGGGCCCCCTGTAGGCATAGCCCCCCCCCAGTATTAGGGCCCCCTGTAGGCATAGCCCCCCTCAGGGCCCCCTGTAGGCATAGTCCCCCCAGTATTAGGACCCCCTGTAGGCATAGTTTCCCCCCCCCCTCAGGGCCCCCTGTAGGCATAGTCCACCCCAGTATTAGGGCCCCTTGTAGGCATAGCCCCCCCCAGTATTAGGACCCCCTGTAGGCATATCCCCCCCCCAGTATTAGGGCCCCCTTGTAGGCATAGCCCCCCCCCAGTATTAGGGCCCTCTGTAGGCATAGCCCCCCCCCAGTATTAGGGCCCCCTGTAGGCATAGTCCCCCCCAGTATTAGGGCCCCCCTGTAGGCATAGCCCCCCCCCAGTATTAGGGCCCCCCTTTAGGCATAGCCCCCCCCCAGTATTAGGGCCCCCCTTTAGGCATAGCCCCCCCCCAGTATTAGGGCCCCCCTGTAGGCATAGCCCCCCCCCCCCAGCAGGCATAGCCCCCCCCCCAGTGTTAGGGCCCCCCTGTAGGCATAGCCCAACCCCGACACAGTATTAGGGCCCCCCTGTAGGCATAGCCCCCCCGACACAGTATTAGGGCCCCCCTGTAGGCATAGCCCCCCCCGACACAGTATTAGGGCCCCCCTTTAGGCATAGCCCCCCCTAGTATTAGGGCCCCCCTTTAGGCATAGCCCCCCCCCCCTAGTATTAGGACCCCCCTTTAGGCATAGCCCCCCAGTATTAGGGCCCCCCTTTAGGCATAGCCCCCCCCCCAGTACTAGGGCCCCCTGTAGGCATAGCCCCCCCCCAGTATTAGGGCCCCCCTTTAGGCATAGCCCCCCCCCAGTATTAGGGCCCCCTGCAGGCATAGTCCCCCCCAGTATTAGGGCCCCCCTTTAGGCATAGCCCCCCCCAGTATTAGGGCCCCCCTGTAGGCATAGCCCCCCCCAGTATTAGGGCCCCCTGTAGGCATAGTTCCCCCCCCCCGACACAGTATTAGGGCCCCCCTGTAGGCATAGCCCCCCCGGTCACTTTATTAGGGCCCCCCAGTAGGCATAGACCCCCCCTCCCCCACAGTATTAGGGCCCCCCTGTAGGCTGGGCCGGGATGGATGGCCGGGGCCGGGCACCCCTTCAGGAGGAGGTCCCGGCCGGCTCAGCTGCGCACTGTGACAAATCATCTACTTACATGTGCGCTGTGCGCGCTGTAGCCGAAGTCGGGACCTCCTCCTCCTCTCTCTGTCGCCGCCGCTGCTCTCTGCCCTGCGGCGGGATGCGGAACAGTTTGAATCCGTGAAGCTCCGCCCCTCGGGGCGGGGCCTCGCGGATTCAAATTATTCTGCATCCCGCCGCCCACAGACAGAGAGGAGGCGGGCCCGGCTCCGGCAACAGCGCGCCCAGGGCACATGTAAGTAGATCGCAGCGCAGCTGAGCCGGGAGCGCGGGCCCCCTCCCCCAGCACCGCCCCGCTCCGCCCCGCTGGCTGTAGCTGAAAGCGGAGGCGGAGCGGCTGTAGCGCAAAGCGGCGCTACCCTCCTCCCCCCACCCACCCCGGACCTCTCACCATGTAGAGCGTGGCGCTCGGCTGCGCCGCGCTCTACAGTGTGTAAAAAATTAAAAAAAAACGGTGGGCCTGTTGGCTCTACACTGCACCTGTATGTATGACCTGCAGAAGAACAGACCAGGGTAAAGGTGGTGCCTGAGCCAGACTTGTGGTATTGGCTCTACGCTGCCCTGTATGTATGACCTGCAGAAGAACAGCCAGAGCAGGGTAAAGGTGGTGCCTGAGCCTGAGTTGTCGTATTGGCTCTACACTGCCCTGTATGTATGACCTGCAGAAGAACAGCCAGACCAGGGTAAAGGTGGTGCCTGAGCCAGACTTGTGGTATTGGCTCTACACTGCCCTGTATGTATGATCTGCAGAAGAACAGCCAGACCAGGGTAAAGGTGGTGCCTGAGCCAGACTTGTGGTATTGGCTCTACACTGCCCTGTATGTATGACCTGCAGAAGAACAGACCAGGGTAAAGGTGGTGCCTGAGCCAGACTTGTGGTATTGGCTCTACACTGCCCTGTATGTATGACCTGCAGAAGAACAGTCAGACCAAGGTAAAGGTGGTGCCTGAGCCAGACTTGTGGTATTGACTCTGCACTGCACCTGTATGTATGACCTGCAGAAGAACAGCCAGACCAGGGTAAAAGTGGTGCCTGAGCCAGACTTGTGGTATTGGCTCTACACTGCCCTGTATGTATGACCTGCAGAAGAACAGCCAGACCAGGGTAAAGGTGGTGCCTGAGCCAGACTTGTGGTATTGGCTCTACACTGCGCCTGTATATATGACCTGCAGAAGAACAGCCAGACCAGGGTAAAGGTGGTGCCTGAGCCAGACTTGTGGTATTGGCTCTACACTGTCCTGTATGTATGACCTGCAGAAGAACAGCCAGACCAGGGTAAAGGTGGTGCCTGAGCCAGACTTGTGGTATTGGCTCTACACTCCCCTGTATGTATGACCTGCAGAAGAACAGCCAGACCAGGGTAAAGGTGGTGCCTGAGCCAGACTTGTGGTATTGGCTCTATACTGCCCTGTATGTATGACCTGCAGAAGAACAGACCAGGGTAAAGGTGGTGCCTGAGCCAGACTTGTGGTATTGGCACTACACTGCCCTGTATGTATGACCTGCAGAAGAACAGACCAGGGTAAAGGTGGTGCCTGAGCCAGACTTGTGGTATTGGCTCTATACTGCCCTGTATGTATGACCTGCAGAAGAACAGACCAGGGTAAAGGTGGTGCCTGAGCCAGACTTGTGGTATTGGCTCTACACTGCCCTGTATGTATGACCTGCAGAAGAACAGGTTCATACATTCTGGCGCATTCTACACTGCCTTAAAGCTATTGAGACCTAGTCTGTCAGCGCCAACGTTCACACATGTCGCCCCCTAGTATTCTCCACGGTGATCTATGTGTTGATTTGTCTATTTTTATTGAATATTGGTCACTCTGAGATATTATATGGTTTTTATATACAACTGAATTAAAGGTTGTGTTTTAAGCAGGACACTTTTGTCATTTTTAGTCCGTCCTTACAGATCATGTACACCTATATCCGCTGATTGTCTTTTCTGGGGCGGATGGGATCTCCAGAAAAGAGAATGCAACATGTGACACGGCTAAGAATGTCCGACACGGGATGGAAGAGCAGGACCAAGCCTTCCAAATACTACCCCGGCCTCCTTATTCCCTAGTCTTGAACCCTATTGAGAATCTGTAGGAGCACCTAAATGGTGGTGTTGGCTTTAGGGACCCTCCAGTCAATTTGGCTCTAGATATCTGTGACAACCTAGCAGGACCTTACGGAGTCATCCCAGCCCATCTAGCTACTGTCTGTACAGCATACGGCGGTTACTGCTGGTCACAATAATGTGACTAGACTATGTATAACCTTTATAAATGTATATAACAGGTAATTATCTGCCCATTTAAAATAGTGTAAGGTAAAATGTGATGGTTGTTTGACTCAATGGGAACTTAGGGACACTAAGATCTAAATGTTTCTTTACACAGATTGACAAGCAATATGCGACTATAATTTATTTTTTATAATTGTATGTATGTTTTTTTATAGAATTTTTTAAAGTTCCCCTATGTAGATTTTTTCTCTGACTTTTCTTCTAAGAGCTCTGAAACAACAGCAGTGAGAGGATTGCTTGATGGTCCTTGTTTCTAGTTCGAGTTCTAGTTCTCTAGTTCAGGAAGAGTAAATATTATCAGCAATAACCTGGTAAATCTGAAGAAATCCCCACCCTCTTTCCCCATCCAGAAAAATATTACTGCATTATCCTTTCTTGTGTCACTCGTGATTTAGTCTAATCTTATCCATCCCCATGTGGAGAACAATAGAGCAATCATTATGTTGTCTACGTTTTGAAATTACACTATGTAGAGATAAGCAACAGCTGCCCTGCCATATAAGGGTTTTCTCACACAGCTAGAGAAGGACAATATTTTATATTTCATTTTTAATTGCATAGGACTGCTGATATAAAATAAATATATATATATATATTCCTTTCTGCTGCTAATATTGACAAATAAGGCTTTTCATCACCTCTCCTCTCCATATATCTCTATCTTAATCTCCAGATACCTCCCCTCACGCAATCTCCGCTCCTCACAGAACCTTTTTCTCTGCTCTCCTCTTGTCAGCTCCTCACACAACCGTCTCCAAGACTTCTCTCATACTCTGGAACTCACTGCCCCAACACATCAGACTCTCCCCCACTCTCACTTGCCTCAAAACCAACCTGAAAACCCATCTCTTCAGGAGCTTATAACCTACAATAACCCCGCTGCCCCTTCACCATAATACACACAGCTCCATCCCTCACCTTCTGTCTCAGCCTTCTCCATTGTAGATTGTAAGCTCTTGCAAGCGGGGTCCTCTCTCCTTCTATATCAGTGTGTTACTTAGTGTTATCGTATTTGTCTTCTATTATGTACCTGACCCCTTGGCTTGTTCAGCACCCTGGAATTAATGGTGCTCTAAAATAAATAATAATACAGTAATTCTGATGACATTGTCCCTTTAACCCCTTACCGACATTTGACTTACCCATACGTCAAGGTCGGGTAGGGTTCCTGCAAATTGATGTATGGGTACGTCATGGCGATCTTGCAAGCTCACAAGCGGAGTTCGCAAGATCGCGGCATGGGACCAGCGGTATATTACCGCTGGCATAATGCCGCATCCCCCGCGGCCCAAGTGAGCTCAGGCCGCGGGGGATTAACCCTTGGTTATCGTGACCTATCATGATCGCAATAGCGAAAGTACAGAAGGCATGAGCTTCTCCTGCCTGCAATCGGCACAGTATGCGGCTCCCAGCGCCGCTACTGGTCTCTTACCCAACAGTCTGGATGCTTATCTAAAGCATCCAGGCAGTCTGGTGACGTCACCTTGCCCGCAATGCATTGTGGGCATGATGATTGACAGTCACCATGGAGACCAGTACACAGCAGCAATCCTGTGTACTGGTCTCCCTTGTAAAAGCGATCTGAAGATCGCTGATACAAATGCCCTATGGGGAAAAGTGAAAAAAAAGTGAAAAAAATTAAAACACAAACAAAAAATAAAATAAAAACGTACATCGCCCTTTTCCCCTTTACAAACGCCAATCGCCCCAAAAAAGATAAAAAATAAATAAAGTATCACTATATGGTATCGCCGCGTGTGTAACGACCCACAGAATTGCCTTTTAATTTGTTCTTCCCGCAGCACATAAAATGGAATAAAAAGCGATCAAAAACCTATATAAACACCAAAGTTGTACCAATTAAAACATCAGTTCATCCCGCAAAAAAAAAGTTCTTACACAGCTCTGTATATGGAAAAATAAAAAAATCAGAAGATAGCGATGCATAAATATTGTTTTACACAATAAAAACACTTTAAAAAAAAAACAAAAAACAGTGCTTCCACATAAAAAACTATATAAATTGGGTATCGCCATAATTGTCTCGACCCAGGGAGTAAAACTAACTTGTCACGGATACTGCACGGTGAGCGCTGTTAAAAATAAAAAAACACTACTAGGATTGCAGTATTTTCTTCACCCTGCCTTCCAAAAAACGGATTTAAAAGCGATCAAAAAGCCTTGTCTCCGCAAAAATGATACCAATAAAATCAACTCATCCCGCAAAAAACAAGCCCCTACACATCTCTGTACACAGAAAAATAAAAGACGTACGGCTCTCAGACTATAGCAATGCAAAAACGTGTTTTCCTTTTTGAATAAAAGTGTTTTTAATGTGTAAAAGCAGTAACAATTTACATAAATTGGGCATCACTGTAATTGTATCAACCTGCTGAGTAAAGCTAGCATGTCACTTATACCACACGGTGAGCGCTGTTAAAAATAAAAATAAAAAACACTACCAGGATTGCTGTATTTTGTTCAAAACGTCTCACAAAAACCTTAATAAAAAGTGATCAAAGCGTCATATGCACCCCATAATGGTACTAATAAAAAGGTCAACTCATCCCGCAAAAAACAAGCCCTTAATCAGCTCCGTATACAGAAAAATAAAAAAGTTATGGCTGTCAGACTATTTAGTTATCCTTTCATTTATCCTGTACGGTGAACACTGTAAAAATGAAGCCCAAAAAATAATGGTGGAACTGCGTTTTTTCCCCCATTTTCATGGCCCAATGCTAAAAAAACTATGGAACACCTGTGCACCCAAAATGCACAATACACTCCTAGATGAGATCCATGAGGGGTATTGAATCCAAAATGGGTTGATATCTGGAAGGTTTCACCTGTTCTGGTACTGTGGGGGCTTTGCAAATGCGACATGGAACCTACCAAAATCTGTGTTCCAAAAGCCAAATAGCACTCCCTCCCTTGCATGTCCTGCCATGCACCCAAACAGCAGTTTACACCCACATGTAGGGTATTGCTGAACTTGGATGAAATTGCATAAAACAATTTGGGGTGCTTTTTTCCAGGATTCCTTGTAAAAAATAAACATTTTTAGCTAAAATTGCAGATTGTTGGAAAAATTTCATTTTCAGAGCCTAACGCTAAAAAAAATTGTGAAACACCTGTGGGGTTGATATACTCACTGCACCCCCGGATATAGTCCTGAAGGGTTGTAGTTTCCGTTTTAGGGGAGTTTATTAAGTTTTAGCACCTTAGGGCGTCCGCAAACCTGAAATGGCGCCTAAGTAAAATCATAATGAAAATGAGACCCCAGAGTCCGGTAGGTGCTCCTCCTATTCTGGGGCTTGTGGTTGAGCCAAATACTGCACTAGGCCCACATATGGGATATCTCTAAAAACGGCAGAATCTGGGGACTCGATATTAAGCTGCATTTCCTGGTCACATCTACTGTGTTCTTGTGAATAATGGATAAAAATTGAAAATCTGCAAAAAAACTGACATTTCACCTCCACTTTGCTTTAATTAACAAACTTCCTAAATACTTTTTTAAATACTTTAAGGGGTGTAGTTTCTTAGATGGGGTCATTTATTGGGGTATCTAACATACAGGCCAATTAAAGCCACGTCAGAGCTGGTCCCTAAAAAAATCAATTTTGCAAATTTCTTGAAAATGTGAAAAATTACTACTAAATTTCTGAGCCCCCTAATGTGGTATAAAAAAAAAAAAAAAACATTTAAAAAATGATGCCAACCTATACTGGACAGTATGATGGTAGATGCTAGTTAGAAACTATTTTGAGTGGAATAACTATCTGTCTTACACGCAGAAATTTTTGAACTTTGAAAATTGCTAATTTTTCCAAATTTTTATGATATTTTTCACAAATAAAACAGGATTGTATCGACCAAAATTTCTTAAAGCACAATGTGTCGTGAGAAAACAGTCTCTGAATCACATGGATGGGTAAAAGTGTCAAAAAGTGACACATGCCAGATTTTAAAAATGGGGCTCTGCCAGGAAGGACAAAACTGGCTCCGGTGGTAAGGGTTAACCCCTTACCACCCCATTCACATCATGTTTAGCCTCTGTTGGTGATATCCATAGGGGTACCTTGAAAAGTTATCCTCATAGGAATCTATAGGGCAAACATAGTCTTTTTTGGACTATATTTGCTATATTTCCCGACTGTATATGATTAATGTGTGGGACACAAAAGTGCATTGTGCCCAGGACTGGGACAAGGCATTCTGGTGCCCTAGGCAAATAAGGCATATAGTGTGTGCCCCCCCCCCCCCCCTCCATTGGAAAATTCAGTTCCATTCATTGCTTCTTGTGCCCCTTTCCTGTCTGGGATGAGGTGGCGCCCTAGGTGGTCGCCTACCTTACCCATCATTCCGGCCTTGGTTGTCCTATGATTCTATGTCAAACACATGAAACATATATGATTGTGAAATCTAGTCATAAAAGACATTGGTTGCCCTATATTCACCTTTGGCTCCGTCTTCAAGACATCCTAACAGATATCAGTTGTCATGGGTACCCTCACAGAGGTCGCAGGCACACCAGTGTCTCGGTGTTGAGCAGCGTCGCAAGCCACATATCAGGGTGCGAGCGCTCGCTGCTCCAGCCCATCCTGCAGCCACATACCTGTCCACGCTCCTGCCGATGTCTCTGCCTGCCACCGCACATCCCCGCTCCCTAGTGCGTGCTTGCGCTGGCTCCGTTAAATTTAAAGCGCCAGTGCACCAGTGATTGGGGATCACCAGAAACTGACGCTATTTAACCCTGCCCCTCCCTGATTTCCTTGCTGGATCTTTAGTGCCCTTGAGTCTACTGAGAAAGCGTTTCTTAAAATCATTGCTAGTATTTCCGTGTACTGTACCTATTGCCTCTGTCCCTCAACCACGAACCTTTGCCACCTGGTCTGATCTGTCCTTGAATACATGTTTGTCATACAATTCTGTACCACACTTTACTTCGGCCACCACTGCAAGCAAGTTGCGTTAGAGGTAGCGACCTGGTAGGACCCCTGCTGCAGCAAGTCCAACCTGCCTTGCGGAGGGTTCTAGTGAATATCGGGAGCTACCTGCCGTGGCTTATACCACCGCTTGCGGTGGTCCAGAGGATCCACTACTCCTGACCATTACATCAGTGGTGGAGGCCAAAGACATGAATGGAGCCAAAATTCCCCCACCAGTTTCTGCCAGCCTTGCAGCATTGATGATGAGCTGTGCCAACACATGAATGCTTCAGGCAACTACTGGCTACAATGAACCATTAACCATAAAATTACGCTAGCAGTTTGGAGCAACTTGTGTGAGAGAAAGTCAGTAATATATTGCACATAACAAAACTGCATTGGAGAATAAAACCGGTAATAGGGGGCGTCTCTCAAGCCAAAAATGATGTAGACGACATATTAAACTTCAGAGCGTCCACTAAAGTAACTATGCTTAATGTCAAATCCAGACATATGTCTATAAATATTTCTGAAAACTTGTAGATTCTTTACAAGTAGCAGCATCAACTCTGTTCTCTTATTTCACGAAAGACGGGAGTGTACCCTTGTGAGAGACCTCTTGATTTGTAATGAGATAGGGGCCAGATCCTCTGTGGAATGTACATACCACTCTATTGGCAGCCTATCAATACCAGTAGTCTAACCACTAGGAAACGATTTAATAACAGTCATAATTTATTCCAAATAATTGGATTATCCACAGAATGACTTTGATCCATATCCAGATTTGGGAAAGCAATTGTGGATGTGGAATTTGAGATACATAGGTTAGAACAGTAATCCACAAAGGCTGAATGAATACTGAAAGGGACCACTCATGGGGGCGGCGGAGCCTGGCTTGAGATGTGAGAGGACGCACGCACCAGAGCTCCCGCAATACATCCTCTCAAACATCCTGAGAACAGGGTGACCCATAACTCCTAAAGCCCTGTACCTGTGTCGAAAGGTGCCGGGGACAGTCTGGTGTCTCGGGCTGCTGGGACATGACGCGGCGCAACAAAGAGTCAGTAAAGATGTTGGGGCTTGCAATCCAAGATGGCGCCCTGACACCCAGGCGGGAAGAGAAGCTTGGCGCGGTCGGAAGATGGGACACAGATGCTACTAGCAAACTAGCTCAATATGCCCACACATGGCCAGACGGTGCAGCCACAACAGAGATACTGGGGAGAATGGAGGAAAGTGGAGGTAAAGGGTCAGACTATGATGGGGTAAGATTCTTTTTAGACTTTAGCACAAATGAAGTGTAGGCTCCATAATACCAGGAATGTGTGTGCTTTGTGCTACTCATTTCACAGCAAGTTGCAATTCTTACAAACTACAGTGCTTCATTAACAAAAAAAATGTCTGTACAACTGAAGTGCAAAACAAGTGAAACATGTTCTCCAACCGAAACGTTAACCTGGAATTTTGCATCACACTTGCAGAGAGGAACATTGGAACTTTATTAAACAGTGGTGTAAGAAAAGATTCACACAGAGGTAACAGCAGTGGGGAAGAAAACCAAAAACTCATAATAGCAGACTTATTAACTGAGCTCTTGTGCTGTTAAGAATACAGCTCTTGCACAGCTGTGGTGGCGATGGTCATAATCATTGTATTCATTGAATACTACAATATATACAGATTGTCCAAAAAGGTGGAAGTGAAGAGCAGTTCATTTCTGTTGGTCTTTTGGAAGTGGTCTTCTGAATAGCAGTAGGTTCATGGATCATATAATGAACCCAGCCAAGGCTTTGTTGAGCACCAAGTCTTCTCCACTCCTCTTCGGACATCAAATGTGTTTTCGGCACTTGTTTTGCCAACTCTTTTGGCAGCATCACATGCCTGTACTCGTACTTCTCATACGTGTATTTGTCAGAGTAATACATGTTTTTGAAGGACATGTTTCTGGTACCCGCAGCAAATGCCTCACGACCAACTTTCTGTGACGCGCAGAATGACGACCGCCAAGTGAGACGGTTTGCTCCCGATGTCTCAGGAGCCTGCTGGGACATGACACGGTGCAACAAAGAGACGGTAAAGATATCGGGGCTTGCAATCCAAGATGGCGCCCTGACACCCAGGCGGGCAGAGAAACTTGGTGCTGTAGGAAAATGGGGCACAGATGCTATCAGCAAACTCGCTCAATATGCCCACACATGGCCGGACGGTGCAGCCACAGCAGAGATACTGGGGAGAACAGAGGAAAGTGGAGGTGAAGGGTCAGAATATGATGGGGGAAGTAATGCAACAGGACACCATGCAGGAGCCAGACCCAAAACAACTAACAGGAGAGGGTCACACATTTGGCTCAGCGAAAGATCTACCAGAACCAACTATGAGAGACCTATTGCTAGCAATAAATAAATGTAACTCCTCCATTTCCAACCAACTGGGAGGATTAAAAGAGGAGGTTTCATGTCTCTGTCACGAGCAGCGGTAGTGGATCCTCTGGACCACCACAAGCGATGGTGTAAGCCACGCCAGGGAGCTGAATCTAAGTAGGTCCCGGTATTCACCAGAGCCCGCCGCAAAGCGGGATGGACTTGCTGTGGCGGGAGTCTACCAGGTCGCTTCCACTGACGTGACTTGCTTGCGGTGGCAGCCGAGGTGTAGCGAGGTACAAAATCGTAAGGCAGGCTCGTAGTCGAGGACAGGCAGGAAGGTCAGGACAGGCGGCAAGGTTCGTGGTCATGGACAGGCAGGAAGGTCAGGGCAGGTGGCAAGGTTCGTGGTCGAGAGACGGAGGCAAACGGTACGGTACACAGTAATCAGAACAAGACTTCAGGAACGCTTTCTCAATAGGCTAATGGCACTAAAGATCCGGCAGGGTAACCAGGAAGAGGCAGGCTTAAATAGGGGCAGCGACCGGCAATAGCCAATTACCGGTGCGCTGGCCCTTTAAATTTAACACTGCCGGTGCGCGCATGCGCCCAAGGGAGCGGGGCCGCGCGCGCCGAGGGACACAGGCTGCAGCAGGAGCATGGCTGGGTATGTCTACAGGGGGACAGGCAGGGGAATGAGCGCGCCTGCGACCCGCATCGCCGTAGGCAGCGGGGCACTGATGCGGCCGCGACTCGGGATGAGGGTTGCAGGGTCATCCGTGACAGTACCCCCCCCCCCTTTGGCCTCCCCCTCTTTCAGGCCTGAAGGAATCTCCGGATAACATTACGGTCCAGGATATTGTCTTCTGGTTCCCAGGACCTTTCTTCTGGCCCGAACCCCTTCCAGTCAATGAGAAAAAGGCGCTTCCCTCTGACCGTTTTCATATCCAGAATCTCCTTGACAGCAAAGACATTGGTGGCATCGGCCTCAGGAGTGGGAGGAGCAACTACCCAAGAGAAACGATTTAGGACGACCGGCTTCAGAAGAGAGACATGGAAGGAGTTCAGGACCCGCATAGTGGGAGGAAGGCGGAGCTTATATGCCACTGGGTTTATGCGCTTCAGCACCTCGAACGGACCCAAGAACCGGGGACCAAGCTTATAGCCAGGGATCTTGAGGCGGATATACTTAGCCGACAACCACACCTTGTCACCAGGAGAGAAGATGGGAGAAGGTCTTCGCTTTTTGTCAGCTTGTATCTTAGTACAAGCGGAAGCCCGGAGTAGAGACTGGCGTGTCTGATTCCAGACGGATGTTAGGTCCCGGACCAACTCATCCACAGCTGGAACCTCGGAGGGCATCGGGAGGGGGAGAGGTGGGCGCGGATGTCGTCCGTTAGACAATGAAAGAAGGGAGCGGCAGGGGGCCCAGTTTCTTGAGTCTAAGGAGTTGTAAGAGAACTCAGCCAAGGTAGCGGGTTTTAGACCAATCATCCTGACATGCGGAGACGAAGTGTCACAGATAGCAGCCCAGAGTCTGATTAACCCTCTCCATCTGCCCGTTAGACAGAGGGTGGTAGGCCGAGGATAAGTCCAGTTTCACTTGAGTTGCCACAGAGGGAGCTCCAAACCGGAAACAAATTGGACTCCCCGATCAGAAACAATGTGCTGGGTAAGCCCATGTAGTCGAAAAATGTGTTGAAAAAACTGACTGGCAAGGCGAGGAGCAGAGGGTAGACTTGGCAGAGGAACAAAGTGAGACATTTTGGAGAACCGGTCCGTGACCACCCAGATAACAGTATTCCCAGAGAAAGGCGGGAGGTCAGTAATAAAGTCCATAGCCACGTGTGTCCAGGGACAGCTGGGAATCGGCAGTGGCTGAAGCAGGCCTGCCGGCTTGAGACGAGGCGACTTGTTACGGGCACAGAAAGTGCAAGATTCGACGAACTCTCGAACATCTCGGGCCAGGCCAGGCCACCAATAAAAACGGGAGATAATTGAGCAAGATTTCTGCACCCCTGGGTGCCCAGCCACACGAGAGCAATGACCCCAAGACAGTATCCTCTTCCGTAGAGCCGGGCGTACGTAAAATCTTGCCGGGAGGAATTCGTTTGTAGGTCAAAGGGCGCTGCAGAGATCAGCCGATTCTGGGGAATGAAAGTGCCGTGGAGCAGATTCGTCCCCAACCCCGTCAGAGGCACGGGAGAGGGCGTTGGCCTTGACATTCTTCTCCGCCGGGCGGAAGTGGATCAGAAAATCGAACCGGGTAAAGAAGAGAGACCAGCGGGCTTGGCGCGGATTAAGACGTTGGGCAATCTGAAGATATAGGGAGGTTCTTGTGGGTCAGTGTAGATGTTGACCGAGGACGAGCACCCTCCAAGAGATAGCGCCCTTCCTCAGGGCCAGCTTGATGGCCAGTAATTCCCGGTCACCAATGGAGTAGTTCCTCTCCGCGGCAGAAAAGGTTTTAGAGAAAAACCCGCATGTGAGGGTCTTGCCTTTGGGCCCTTTTTGGGTGAGCACACCCCGTCCACCCACCGAGGAAGGGGGTCGACCTCTAGAAAAAATGGTTTCTCTGTGTCTGGCGGGAGAAATAAAGGTGCAGAAGGAAAGCAACCTTTTAAAATTTTGAAAAGGCTTCTTCTGCCGCTGGTGGCCACAGCTTGGGATTACTATTCTTCTTTGGGTTAACGCCCCTATAAGCGACACCAGCGAGGAAAAATGTTGTAAAGAACTGCCTATAGTAGTTGGCGAAGCCCAAAATCTCTGGTATGGACAGAGGCCCACGGGTCGTGGCCACTGTAAGTGGCAGACAGTTTCATGGGATCCATCTGCAGACCCTGGTCCCGAAAAAAGGGGAAACTGTCTTGGTGAAAGAGGCACTTTTTGAGCTTGGCATACAGACAGTTAGCACGTAAACGGCTGAGAACTTGTCGCACATGGGCCTGGTGGGATTCTGGATCAGGTGAAAAGATCAGGATTTCATCCAGGTAGACGACCACACAGGTGTACAGGAGGTCTCAGAAGATATCGTTGACAAACTCCATGGAAGGACTGCAAGGGGCTTACAGTCAGAAGGGCATGACAGGTAATCGAAGTGCCCATCCTCAAGTACTGAAGGCGTCTTCCAATTCGTCTCCTTCCCGAAACCGAATAAGGTTAGTAGGTTCCTTCCTCGTATGTCCAGTTTGGAGAAAATCTTGGCTCCACAGAGCTGGACAAAAAGCTCGGTAATCGAAGCAAGCAATAGGGTAATCAATTCATATGTGATCTTGCAGAGAACCCACGGTAACGATACAAGGACAATAGAGATCCATTCCCTTTCTTCGTTACGAAAAAGAACAACCCGGCCGAGAGAAGGAGGACCTTCCGAATAACCCCTTCTGAGATCCTCCTTGATGTACTGGCGGACAAAGCAAAGTCCCCTCGCCAGCACAGAGGGTAAACACTGCCCCGTGGATGAGATTTTCCGCAGAAGGTCATAGCGCAGTCATAGGGGCGAATGGTGGAGCAAGGTATCCGCTTGTCTCTTCTCGGAGAATACGTCACAGCATACTCTTACTATGGCGCGGAAAGACCCGCCAGAGGCTTAGAGACGAACTAAGGAGAAGTGGTAAGCACCAGACGAGGTGCCACCAAACCAGCGAGGAAAAACCCCCCCGAATTCTGGTCCTAACGCAAGACTATTTTCTTCGCCTGTCTGCCATAAGAAGCACCGAGCATGCGCTGGCAGCCAGGAAGACCCAGAAGGATGGACGAGGAAACCGGGGTAACACTAAAACGAAAGTCTCTCCTTATTAGTGCCGCCCACTAGAAGGAACAGAGCTCAGTACGTAGTGGACTGAATCGCTGAGATCTCCCCACTGAACAGAGGAGATGGCCAGAGGTATCTTCCAGAGGACCACGTGGAGAATTATGCTGAGACAAACCAGGGCATGCGAGACCAAGAAAATTCCAGCCGACCCAGAGTCCAAGAGAAGGGCTGAGCTTGAAAATGGGTAACCCGAGACCCAGTGCAACCCAGACGAGGTAATGGTCAAACGAGGAGAGTCCCTTGCTCTCCACCAAGGGAGTGCCTCTCCACGGTACCCTAGGTGCGCATGTTTTCCCAGACGTTGAGGACGCAGTGGGCAGGAGCGAGGAAAATTTTCCCCGGGCTGCACAATATAGACAAAGTTTCTTCTCCTCAACGTCCGTCCGGGTGAGCTCCAGAGATTAAGCGTGTGCTCTATCCTACTTTGCATAGGGTCCTCAGCCGCGGTTCGGGGAAAAGCTACTGTGGAGCCCTAGAAATACCAGCAAGACGAGAAGCCGACAGGTCAGTCGGTCCTTGTTCCTGGCGGAGCTCCTCCTGACGTTCTGAGAGACGGATGTCAATCCGAATAGCCAGGGAGATGAGATCTCTTGAAAAGGATGATACCTTAACTATCAAACCCTCTGATAATAGGGGAAACCTTGTGATTCAGAATTTTTATGAATATAGAGATATGTGTTTGGTAGTCCTCCAGGATAGGGATGGTTACTTGATGAAGACCCTACTGGAAAATTCTAGAGAGAACTATTGCTCCTCCTCACAACAGCACGTAAATATGGGCTGATTAAATGATAAGAATATGAATTATTGTTATCCCAAAATCCCTTCACCACAATTGGCGACCTTTTATGGTCTACCCAGAATTCACAGAGATATAACACCACTTAAGTCAGACCTATTGTGTCATGGTTGGGAACCAGACACAAAATATTGGTTTTATTTGGATCAAATCTTGAGGACATTTGTATTGTCATTGTCCTTCATACATAAGGGACACAATGGACTTGCTCCCATAAGCTTGAGGATATCCCAATTGAGGAAGGGACATATTTTGTGTATCATTGATGTGGATGCTCTTTAAAGCTCATACCGCATCATCAGGATTGCTGGCCCTGGAAATTTTTCTATCAACAAGGATCCAATTATAAGTGCCACATAACAACTTTGGTGCTAGCCTTGATGAAATTTGTCCTGACTCACAAACTATTTCCTTTTTCAAATGGTCGCATTCAACCCACCCAGCTCAGGGCACCGCCCAATGGTAGCCCTTGCGCGCTACCTATGCGATCTGCTTCCTGGCTGGTGGAGAGCACCATTGTTTATTCTCTGAGGAACTTGAGACTTATCATCCAATATGTGCACCATAAGGGGTACGTTAATAGATGATATCAATTATTATTTGAACATTTCAAAAAGATGACTTTGTCCTCCTTCTTAAGAGGTTTAAATAACAAAAATTAAGGTCTCAGGTTTTAACGTTTGGAAGTTAATGCTGATCAAATTTGTTTTTTGGATCTTTTGATTGCTAGGGGTCCTGACGGAAGGATAGTAACATCGGCCTTTAGGAAACCCACAGCGGGAAACAGTTTATTGAGGTGGGATAGTGCACATCCGTATCCCCTTAGACAAGGTATCCCCAAAGGGCAATATACCAGGATTTGGCGTAATTGCTCTACTTTGCATGGATTTAAAGTAGAAGCAGATTCCCTAACAAAAAGATTTTTGGAAAGAGGATATCCAAAACAAATTTTGAGGAGAGCCTACCATCAGGCACTTGAGATGGATCGAAATACACTATTACAGACTAAACCAAGGGATAACGACTGCAAGTTGAGAATTATAGGGACCTATGATGAGGCAGCAGATCAGGTGAAGGAAATTTTTAAAACATATTGGCCGATTCTCACTCAGGACCCAGATATTATGGAAATAGTTGGTAATTATCCTAGTATTACGTACAGAAGGGGCAGGAACTTGAGGGATAGTCTGGTGCATAGCCATTTTATACCACCCAAATCGGCTCGCACCTGGCTAGACGTACCTGTAAGAGGAACATATCGTTGTGGAAATTGCAAAGCCTGTAAATACATATGTATCTGCAAGGGATTCACAGACCAAAAAAATGGAAAGATCTATTTACCTTAAAAGGATTTGCCAACTGTAAAAGTAGGGAGTGATATATCAATGTACCTAGCCCGTGCCCAGTATGACTTACGTTGAACACATCTAGAGACTTAGACGTAATTAAATGGAACATGTCGGTATATAGACAATAGACTATGAAACATCGGTGGCACGACACTTCGTTGAAGCACACGCGGCGATACTACAATGTTAACTTTTTTTTTTTTTGTTTTTTTTTTTTTTTTTTTTTTTTTTTTTTTTTCTCCTTTCTCTCCGTCTGGAGGTAGTTACACCTAATCGCCGCCGGGAGATTTTTGAGAGGAAGATTTTACAGAGGGAGACTTTCTGGATTTATCAATTACGAACCGTAAGACCATATGTACTAAATGAGATGATATCGTTTACATCATTTATTTAGGGCCCAATTTTTTTATTTTTTTTTTCCTTCTCCTTTTCCCCTTGGATGATCTTTAATTATATATGTTTATTACTTTATCCTTGCTTTTCGTCTATTAATTGATGGCATTATGTTTTTATTTTCTATGTTATTGGTGGACATACTAAGTAGTTATATTGTATGGTAATTATTTTTGATAACTACATTGTATTGCCATATGATATTGACATGTCACTATTTGTAGGATTGCTTTCTGGTGCATCTTTACATAGAGGGGTCTTTCAGATGCACGCTATTATTTGACACACGTGCAGGAGTGTTTGATTATATGGTTGTATACCTCTCTTACATCCATGGGTGCTTTCATTACGCCTGCGCTGATATATAGGTACGAGGGCCCGTCATTTTACACAGGTTGTTTATCTCGGCGCTTGCACGGGAGCTAGTGATCGCAAGACTGTACCCCTGCATAACGCCGGTATAGACGGGTGCCCGGCACCTTACACACGCTGTTCATCTCGGCGTCCGGATGTTATCAGCTGCGCATGCTCCCGGACGTTGTAGCACGTACAACTATAGGTATTTAAGGTAGCTCTAGGCATTCCTTTCCTGTCTTCACCACCGAAGGAGTCCACCTTTGTTAGCTCCTGCAATTCTAGGAGCTTGCTAGATTCCTGGCATCATAGGGATTCTGGCATGTTGCACCATTTGATAGAGATCATTTGAGGGGCTGAGGTAAGAATATTTTTGTATTATATTTAAGTTTATTTATTATTAATTTTTGTATGTGGCTAAGAATTGATGTATTGTGTTTATATTTTAAATAGCTCTGGATGGGATACTTTCCTCAGCTCCAGTCAACCAGTATCTTTTTACATCATATCTGTAAGTATGATGTCTATCTTACTGTGAATGGTGATCATTTCTCTATACCGTTTTTACCATAGTGGTATAGTCGTCCCATAGGGACCCTGGGTGATACTATTTTTTGGCACCCTTTTCTATGAGCCCTGATGAATCCTCCGTATTGAGGAAGAAACGCGTTGGCTCTGGGTTATACATGTTTTTGCCCCAGTTTCCACAGGGTCTTGTGGGTTGATGACTCTACTATTTTGTAAGTTTATCATTGCAGGTATTCGTATATTATTGTATCTGCTTTTTCAGTAAGGTAGTTACTGTTTATTATAGGGTGGTATAGATAGGAGGTTCCAGTGGAGTCGTCCTTGTCGGGACGGGGTCTCCTGATTTGTTGATAGGTAGGGATTTAAAAAACAAAACCACCTATAGAGAATACTTGATTAAAATATAGCCTTTAATATATACTCCTTAAAAATATATAAACTCTATCTATCCTTACACCAAATACACAAATGAAAATAAACTAATTCCCTACCTACCAACAAGGGGAACCCGTCCCAACAAAGGACGACCCCTACCGGAACCTAAACTACTCTAATATCCCTGATTTGCCCTATATATATAACGTCTTACGGGACAGAAAAATAAAGGGTTAATAGATAATGCATTCAGGTAATCTCAGAAGTAGTTTATCAAAATGTACCCACTCTACACATTTATTCTGCAGAGGATACAGGGTACATACAAAAAGCCCATATTCAAACACACTCTCCTATAGATGATGTAGTATGAATGTGTTAAAGTGGTTAATCAGACCACACTCACATACATGGTATTACTTGTATGATTTATGATATATCCTAATCTAGCTATCTGCTATAGTGCTGAGACGAATGCATGTATTTTGGTGTTTGGTATCATCTTTTGTGCGCCTCTATGTGATTCTGCCCTGATGAATCCCGCCACGATGGGAGGAAACGCGTTGGCTAATGTGTAGCAATATGGGCACGTTTGTATTTTGTGTATATTTAATATATATAGGGTGTATGTGAGTGTCTGATTAACCACTTTAACACATTCATACTACATCATCTATAGGAGAGTGTGTTTGAATATGGGTTTTTTGTATGTACCCTGTATCCTCTGCAGAATAAATGTGTAGAGTGGGTACATTTTGATAAACTACTTCTGAGATTACCTGAATGCATTATCTATTAACCCTTGATTTTTCTGTCCCGTAAGACGTTATATACACTCACCGGCCACTTTATTAGGTACACCATGCTAGAAACGGGTTGGACCCCCTTTTGCCTTCAGAACTGCCTCAATTCTTCGTGGCATAGATTCAACAAGGTGCTGGAAGCATTCCTCAGAGATTTTGGTCCATATTGACATGATGGCATCACACAGTTGCCGCAGATTTGTCGGCTGCACATCCATGAGGCGAATCTCCCGTTCCACCACATCCCAAAGATGCTCTATTGGATTGAGATCTGGTGACTGTGGAGGCCATTTGAGTACAGTGAACTCATTGTCATGTTCAAGAAACCAGTCTGAGATGATTCCAGCTTTATGACATGGCGCATTATCCTGCTGAAAGTAGCCATCAGTGTTGGGTACATTGTGGTCATAAAGGATGGACATGGTCAGCAACAATACTCAGGTAGGCTGTGGCGTTGCAACGATGCTCAATTGGTACCAAGGGGCCAAAGAGTGCCAAGAAAATATTCCCCACACCATGACACCACCACTACCAGCCTGAACCGTTGATACAAGGCAGGATGGATCCATGCTTTCATGTTGTTGACGCCAAATTCTGACCCTACCATCCGAATGTCGCAGCAGAAATCGAGACTCATCAGACCAGGCAACGTTTTTCCAATCTTCTACTGTCCAATTTCGATGAGCTTGGGCAAATTGGAGCCTCAGTTTCCTGTTCTTAGCTGAAAGGAGTGGCACCCGGTGTGGTCTTCTGCTGCTGTAGCCCATCTGCCTCAAAGTTGCCGTACTGTGCGTTCAGAGATGCTCTTCTGCCTACCTTGGTTGTAACGGGTGGCTATTTGAGTCACTGTTGCCTTTCTATCAGCTTGAACCAGTCTGCCCATTCTCATTTGACCTCTGGCATCAACAAGGCATTTCCGCCCACAGGACTGCCACTCACTGGATGTTTTTTCTTTTTCGGGCCATTCTCTGTAAACCCTAGAGATGGTTGTGCGTGAAAATCCAGGAGACCAGCCGTTTCTGAAAGACTCAGCCCAGCCCTTCGGGCACCAACAACCATGCCACGTTCAAAGGCACTCAAATCCCTTTCTTCCCCATACTGTGTCGGTTTAAAATGCAGGAGATTGTCTTGGGACCATGTCTACATGCCTAAATGCACTGAGTTGCCGCCATGTGATTGGCTGATTAGAAATTAAGTGTTAACGAGCAGTTGGACAGGTGTACCTAATAAAGTGGCCGGTGAGTGTATATAGGGCAAATCAGGGATATTAGAGTAGTTTAGGTTCCGTAGGGGTCGTCCTTTGTTGGGACGGGTTCCCCTTGTTGGTAGGTAGGGAATTAGTTTATTTTCATTTGTGTTTTTGGTGTAGGGATAGATAGGTTTATATATTTTTAAGGAGTATATTTTTAAAGGCATATATTTTAATCAAGTATTCTCTATAGGTGGTTTTGTTTTTTTGACTTTTGAGGAGATACTGAGTAACTATATTGGGAAGGGTGCCCAGTCCTTTATTAACCTGGGATGGTTGTGTCTTTTAGGTAGGGATTTAGTTATATTTATAGGGGAAGTTAAGGTTTTTTAATCATTATTATTAAATGTTACGTTATATTTATGTTAGGCTATTCCCTTTTTGGTTGTTTTAACGCTCAAGGAAGACAGAAGATCTCGGGCAGCCAGGGCATCCTTAACCCAGCTGGGAGGGCCTCTTGAGGTGGCAGCTTAAAGCCGCATCGTTCCTGACAGTCCCAAGCAGGGTGCGGAATTTACATGTAATCGCCCCGAGAGTCACCGACGAGATTAAATAAGGTGGTTTCAGCAGAAGAGGCACGGGCAGGTTCCTCAAACACACTGCGGAACTCGGTGAGGAAGGAGGCAAGGGTAGCCGTGACTGGGTCGTCTCTGTCCCACATAGGGGTAGCCCAGGCAAGGGCTTTCCCGGAAAGAAGGCTGAGTTGCTGGGCCTGCTGGGCGATCTGCTGGGATTGCTGCGCCACGATGATGGTTAGGTCAGGGACGCTAGGCAGAGGCACCTTGGCGGGATCCATGGCCGGATCTTATTGTCACCCGGCAGCGGTAGTGGTCCTTGGACCACTGCAAGCGATGATAGTTAAGCCACGCCAGGAGACGGAATCTAAGTAGGTCCCGGTATTCACCAGAGCCCGCGCAAAGCAGGATGGACTTGCTGCGGCGGGAGTCTACCAGGTCGCTTCCACTCTACGCCCGCGACCCGGGATGAGAGTTGCAGGGGCATCTGTGACAGTCTCCACCATGATGTGCATAAAATTGCAGGGCGCACTACTGATGTTATAAGACGTGTCAATGATCTCGGACTGAATCTGTTGGGTAAAACTGCACCGTTATATATGTATTCTTTTATATTTCTTTTTCTCAGGAATAATTAGTATTGCTATAAAGGCCTTGGTCACCCTGATTTGGAGAAGGGTATTGCTTTTGCAAAAAAAAAACTTTGGTTTCAAATTTTAAATATCTGTACGTTTTCAAAAGCGGGGGTAGAAACGGCGGGTATGGCGGCCCTTGGGGGCCCCCCAGTGGTAACATTTGGGATGGGTACCCGAAGTGAGGACGGACACCCGGTGAGGAACAAAAAAGGGTTACCGCGGTTTTTGCCGTTTAAAGGATGAACAGCCCCGGATGATAGCAGATTGGTAGGACCCAGGTATCAACGGGTATTAGCAGTTGGTGCGCGAAGATATACGCAGGTTAACGATGATTGGTAATACGCAGGAAAACGGGGGAGGAAAGGGTGTTTGGGACAGCGGGGTTTAAAAGCAGAATTTCAGGAACACTGGAAACCAAAGGGTTAACACAGCAGGAGCTTCAGCAAACAGAGGTCTAGCTCAAACGATGAACACCAACACCAAGGAACTGACCCAGAGCAAAGGTAGGAAGCTCCTTACGAAGCCAGAGGTCACTGGGCAGGAAACAGGAATGTCACGATGTCCTGGGGGCCCCTCCCCCCCGTCTAGGCGCATCGTCCCCGGCTGGGGCGGCGCTGGGCCCTGCTGGGGGGAGGGGGCGCATTGTTTTGCTTGCCCCCCCTGCCCCTTTTACCACCGTGCCCCTGCTGGGTCTATGTCCTCGGCAGCGCAGCCCCGTCCCTAGGGGCGCGCTGGCAGTGAAAAATTTTAAAGGGCCAGGCCCCGGTAATTTCCTGTTGCCGGCCCCGCCCTTATTTAAAGCTGCCCTTCCTGATACTCCAACGGTCTTTTGTCCCTTTTCCCTTTTGAAAAGGTTTTCAGTTGTTTTTCCCTGTTCCCCGTACCTTTTTCTACGTCCTCCACGATTTTGCGCCAGTCCTGCCTTCCTGCCTGTCCCCGACTAGTTTCCCAAACGTTTTTGCCCACGTAAACCTCGGCTGCCCCCGAAAGCAAATCACGTCGGGGTAGCGACCTGGTAGACTCCCGCCACAGCAAGCCCATCCTGTTTGCGGCGGGCTCTGGGAATACCGGGACTTACTTAGATTCCGCTCCTGGCGTGGCTTTTACCATCGCTTGCGGGACCCGCGGCCACTACTACCAACGTGACAAAAACCCTGTCTCTTTAAATGCAGTGCAGTCCGGCAGGGCCCCCTAGAGGGAGCACGTGGGAACGGATGCCAGGGGGCTGGAGCAAGGAGACCCCAAACTGCCAGAGGAACAGCTGCGGACGGGGAAATCGGTACGATGAGTGTCCCAAGGCAGGGACATAGGAATCCCGCATTTGCGGGGGTAGGGAGACACGGGCACCCCGCGGTCCATGAGGGATGCGGCATGAATGTGAAAATGTTTTTGTTTTTGTAACAGTGGGGTGATGCCGGACCACCGCAAGCGTGTAGTTAAGCCGCCGGGGGAACGGAATTAATGCCCCGGTTTCACCAGACCCTGCCGAAAGCAGGTTGGATTGCTGCGGGTGGGTCCCAGGTCCCCCCCCCTGCGTGACTTGCTTGCATGGGGGCCGAGGTGCAGCAAAGTAAGAATCGTTGTCCGAGAATCGTGGTCGGGGGGGCAGGCAGAAGGTAGGGCAGGCGGCAATGGTTGTGGTGTGGAAAGGCGGGAAGGTCGGGGGGGAAAAGGTTCGGGTCGGGAAAGTGCAAAGGGTCTGGTCACGGAAAAGGCGACAATATCTTAAGGAACGCTTTTTCTAGGTGGGGAACTAGATCCACGAGGAGGGGTGCAGAGGGACCCTTAAATAGGGGGGCGTTGGGACAACCAATTATGGGACACTGGCCCTTTAAATTTACGGACCGGCGCTAGGGAACGGGCCACGAAAACCTGGCCGGCGGGGGCCGGGGAGGGAGGAACGGGCGGGTCAGTTATCCGGGGCGGACCCGGCTCGTCCCGGGGCCCGGGGGGGGGGCGCCGCTTACAGTACCCCCCCCCCTTAGGTCCCCCCCTTTTCTTAGGCTAAAGGGAAAATTTGGGCAGTTTGATTCGGATGTTAGATCGGTTTCCCAGGACCTCTCTTCGGGGCCGAACCCTTTTCCCAAATCTCCAGAAAGAAAGTTCCCCCTGATGGTTTTATGTCTAGATGCCTTTACTTAAAAAACATCGGGGCTTGGGGGCCCGGAGAGGGGGAGCGCCGCTCTGGGAGAATGGTTCAGACCAGAGGTTTAAGGAGGGAGCGTGAAGGCGTTAGGGTTGGGGAGTGGAGGAAGGGGCAGATTATAGGCACTGGTTCAATTGTCAAAGTATCTGAAGGCCCCGGGAAAACGGGACCCAATTTATAACGGGGGACCTGAGGCGTATGTTTTGCTGAGAGCCAATTTTTCCCCCTGGGGGGAAAACGTGGGGGGGGGTTTTTCTCTTGGCACCCTGGGATTCATGCGGGAAAAAAGCCTTGAGTAAAGCTTGTCGGGTCTCACGCCCAATTGACCCCGATATCCTAAACCCTGGTTGTCCCGGCAGGAACCTCGGGGCTGGGGCCCAAGGGGAGGGGGGGCGTGGTGACGCCCAAAGACCACAAGGAATGGGGGAACCCCCCGTAGGTCGGAGTCCCGATGGTTATAGGAGAAAGGGCCCCAAAAGGAAGAGTTCGGACCAGTCGTCCTGCGTCCGGGAACAAAGTGCCGTAATACCCCCCTAAGATCTGGTTTCTTTCCCCTGCCATTGGTTGGGGTGGTCCCTGATGAGAAGTCCGTTTAATTTGCAGCGGGAACACAGGGCAGCCAAAATTTAGAGAAAAATTGGACGCCTCATTCGGAGAAAATGTGGGGGGTAAATGGAAAGATGTGTGAAAAAAATGACCCGCCAATGGGGGCAAAAGGGAGCCCAGGCAGCGGCAAAAAGGGGACATCTTCAAAATGGGTCAGTGCCCCCCCGATAAAACGGTTCCCGGGAAGGGGAAAGGTCCGTGGAAGTCCATCCCATGTGTGTCCATGGAGCCCCCGGAACAGGAGGGGAAGGGGGCCCTGTGGGCCTCGGCGTGGAACCTTGTTTCGAGCACATGTGGTCAGGAGAGAACAAAGTCCTTGCGTCTTTGGGGCGGTTGGCCCCAATAAACCGGGAGATGAGGGCAAAGGTTTTCGTATCCCGGGGGGGGGGCCGGCAAGAAAAAAACTATGCCCCAAAAACCCTAATTCTCCTCCCGATGCGGGACGCCTGGCCTGCCCAGAGGGCATCGGGATTTCCCGGAGCCACGGACCAGTGTTCAGGGAATGATATGTGAGACACCGGTTCTCCCCGGTAACGTCAGAAGCACGGGGGGGGCGGTTTCCCCCTTGACATTTTTCCGGCCGGTCGGAAATGGGTCTTTAAAAACAAACGAGGAATAAAAAGGGACCCCCCGGGTGGCGGGATTTAAGCGCGAGCCGTCTGCAGGTATTGGGTTTTTATGATTTTGTGAAGGGTTAAAAAGGGTGTGGGCTCCCTCCAAAAAGATGTAGCCCCTCCTCAGGGCCAATTTTTGGCAATAGCTCCGATTTCCCAAGGCATAATTTCGTTCTGCGAAAAAGAAGGTCTTAGAAAAAAAAAGCAGGACGGTCTTGCCCTTTTGGGCCCTTCTGGGTCAGGCCGCACCTGTCCCCGGGGAAAAGGCATCAACCTAAGGCTGAAGGGGCTCTTTGGATGGGCGGCCCAAAAAAGGGGCAGGGAGAATCACCTTCAGACGGGAGAATGCCTCCGGCAGCGGAGGGCCCCATTTGGGTTGGGGTTCTTCCTGGTGAGAGCCACGATGGGAGCCACCGATAGAAAAATGGGGAATAAATTGCCGGTAGTAATTTTGGGGAATCCCAGGAAAACCCTTGAATCGCCCGGAACCCCCAGGGCGGCATGTGGATCGAGGGTTTCGCAGGGTCCATTGAGACTCGATCGGGAATGTAACCCGGGGAAAGGGAGGCTGGCCCGGTGTAAGCGGGCATTCTCCGTTGGTACGTTGGTTGTCCCCCAAATGATGAGGACTGGCGAACTGTCTCCGTGGGTCTGTTGTCAGGGGAAAAAAAACTTAAAAATCTCCAGGTATACAAGACGTGGGTACGCAAATCCCGAAAAAAGTCATTGGAACTCCGGAAAACGCTGGGGCGTTTCATCCCGAAGGGCTCCGTATTCAAATGCCCCTCCCGTGTGTTGAATTTGGGCTTCCATTCCTCCCTCTCGAAATTTGATGAGGTTATAGGCTCCCCGCGATTAAATTTTTTGAGATTTTGGCTCCCCGGAGGCGGTCGAAGAGCTCGGAAATCAAAGGTAGAGGGGAGCGATTCTTCACCGTTTTGTTTGCCTTGTAACGTGAAAAGGGCGAAGTGAACCCTCTTTTTTCTAAACGAAAAAAAAGCGGACCGGCGGGGGGAGGACTTGGTTGAATCACTTCGCCAAGTTCTCCCGTTTTAGGCCGACATGGGTGGGGTTTGGGACAAGGAGGATGACCCCACCCCCTGGGGGGGCTGGTACCGGGGAGGAACTTAGGACGTCATACGACCGATGGGGCGGTAATTTCAGCCCCCCTTTCCGAGAAAACATCTCCAAGTCCCGGTACTGCGGGAGACCCCGTAGAAATTGAGGACGATGGGGAGGAGAGATGGACCCGGGGGTGGTGCCCCCAAAAAAAGGTCCTGGTTTCCCATCCCCCAAAGAAGGGCTTCGCCCGTTTTCCGTCAAGTGTAGGGGTGTGGGTTTCAGCCGGTGCCCAACAGGGGGCGCCAAGAAGCGCGTGCAGGCGTGGAAGAGATCCCCCTGTGTGTGGCCCAACCGGAGACACTGGTTGGTGAGGAAAAGGATGGAGTCGTGAGAAGCTCCCCCCTGACGAAGGATGGCAACGGTTTTCCAGGCGGGTCACCGGGAAAGGTAAAGAGCCCAGGGAGGCGTGAATAAAAGTTCCGGGGGAGCCCGGGGTCCCAAGAAGGAGAGACCCCAAGAGTGGCCCGCATCCCTTGTTACCTCCAAAAAGGGAACATAAATCGTGGAGAGGGGGCTGAGCATAGGGACGCCCTTACAGCCCCTAGGTGGGGCGTTTCCCGACCCCTGAGGCGTCGGGACAACTTCTGGAAAATGGTGGGCTGGCGCAGTAGAGGCGAAATTCTCCCCCCCTGCGATGGGACAGTTCGACTCCGACAAGGTGCCCCGGGCCACCTCATGGGGTCTTCGTGGACAACCCGGGGGGGTTGGGAGATCTCTAGAAACGGGCCGACGAGGAAGCGAGGGGTTGGCCAATCCCGCCGACGGAGCTCTGCTGTCGTTCGTGAAACGCCGTCTATGCGAGTGGCAAGATGGATGAGTCATAACGCGAAGGGAGTCTCTGGCTGCAAGGGCGTCCTTTACTCTGCTCGAGAAAAACCCTTTTTAAAAGTGGGCCAGAGGCGGCGTCTTCCAAAAGAGCTGGAGGTAGGGTGCGGAATTTAAAGATATCCCCTATGGGGAGTCCCCTTGGATGATTTAGTGGCGTTCCGCGGGTGCTGTGAAAGGGTCCCCAAAAAGTGCGGAATTCTGGAGGAAGGGTGTAGGTCTGCGGTACAGGGTCATTCCGTCCAAAAAGGGGGTGCCGGCCCGGGCCTTCCGGCAGCGGCTAAACCAGAACCACCTTTGACTTTCAGTGGGAAATTTGGGCGGCCCCTCGCTCCAGTGATGGGCCTGCGTGATGAAAACCCCTTTCAGAGCTTCGAGTCTCCGTCAAAATTGGAAATGGGGAGGCGAAGCTTCGGGCCCCCGGTTTCCGGGGGAGCCAGGGTTGAAAAAGTCCCGGGGAAAAAGGGAGGTTTTCTGGTGGGCCGGGTGGGGGCTTTTGGCGGCAATAAGTTGTGGCTTTTGCGCGATTGCGGTTTTGGCGACAAAAGGTCGTGGATCGGAGGCTTGGCAGAGGCACCTTGGCGGGTCATGGCGGATCTAACTGTAATGGCTGGGTAGTGGATCCCCCGGACCACCGCAAGCGATGATAGTTAAGCCACGCCAGGGAATGGAATCTAAGTAGCCCCCGGTTTTCACCAGAGCCCGCCGCAAAGCGGGATGGACTTGCTGCGGCGTGAGGCTACCAGGTCGTCCCCTCTGACGTGACTTGCTTGCGATGGCGGCCGAGGTGCAGCGAGGTACAGAATCGTAGTCCGAGAATCGTAGTCGTGGGCAGGCAGAAGTCAGGGCAGGCGGCAATGGTTCGTGGTCGTGGACAGGCAGGAAGGTCAAGGCGGGCGGCAAAGGTTCGGAGTCGGGAAACGTAGCAAAGGGCCTGGTACACGGTAAGGCGACAATATACTTCAGGAACGCTTTTTCTACGGCTCGGGGCAACATAGATCCAGCGAGGAGTGAATGCAGAGCGGACCCTTAAATAGGGGAGCGTCTGGCAGACAACCAATTATCGGGACACTGGCCCTTTAAAATTTACGAGAACGCGCGCGCTAGGGAACGAGCTCACTCAGTCTGGCCGAAAGGGGACGCGGACGGGACAGGAACGCGGCCGGGTAAGTTACTAACAGGGGCGGACCCCCGGCTCGTCCCGCAGCCAGCGGCGGCACCCGACCCCGGCAGGCGCCCGGGAGGGGAACCACGGGTGCGCCCACGGCCCGCGGGCTGGGAAGCGGGGGCAGCCGCTACATGTAGATTTAGGTCCATGGAGAACTTAAGCCCCAATCGGACTTTGTTTAGCCGGATTTTTCAGTTTCAGTTTTATAAGTCTTCTATTTCCTTTGTCATGGGGAAGGAAGAAAGGGGGATCTCTGTTTTGGCTTCCAATATTAGTATGTAAATGTATGTTATTTAATTGGAACGTCTTGTTGCCAATACCGGACCAACACCCGCTTTCACAAGTCAAACAAAATAGTGGACTGTATGATCAACAAAGAGAAGAATTAGAGGCTCCGATATAATTAGAGGAAATTCACCCAGTAGCTAATGGGAAATTTGAGGGGTCTCTTGGCCCACAATTATTAGACACTTTTCATCAAGCTATGGCTCAAAACAGAGTTCCAGATTTTATGCAAGAACCAGTTATTATAGTTCTGCCTAAACCAGGCAAAGACCCGAGTCATATAGACCAACCTTGCTTCTTCCAGTAGAGATGTTAGCAAAAGTTTTAGCCAATCGCTTATCCAAATCATAACGAGTTTAAAGGGGTTTTGGCACGATGTAATGTTGACGTGGGATCCTCCAAAATGGGTATTTAATTACTTTTCTAAATATATGTGATTAAGAAAATTGCAGCCTGAGAGAGCTACAGGCTGCCTTACCTACCCTTAGTTACTTAAAAGCTTCTATTAGATACGACCAGTCAGAGTGACAAGAGCCGCTGGCCGGGCTTGCACAGAGCACCCTCCTTATCTGATGAGAGGGAGCTGAAGAATCTGTCAAGGCACCGGGTAGAAATATGGTGTGTTTTGTATACAGAATCCACTAGTTGTAGTGTGATTATCTGACTAGATTCCTGCTTTATCTGAGGACAGGGAACATGAACGAGCTTTCAAGAGGCTGAAGGAGCTTTCAAGAGGCTGTTGGAGAAAGCTGTTGTCGTTTGTATACGAATCCACTAGTTGTAGTTTGATTATTTAACATTTCACACGATCCCTTATGCACGGCTCTGTGCTCTGGCTGTGTCTCTCTCTCAGCTCAGCATTGCTTTTTTTACATTTGCTTCTTAGCAGATAAGGCATGTCCTGGAAAACCCCTTTAACCCCTTAAGCCGAACTCCTGAAAAGTAGTTAATGACCAGAAAATTTTTTTAGTTTTTGCCTCCTTGGTTTCAACAGTTGTACTTTTTATTTTTTCAATGATGAAAGTTGTATGAGGCCGTTTATTCGAGACAAGTTGTACTTTATGGGGGAATAGTTTAAGTTCACTTAAAAATAATTGCAGTATTTTTTTTTTTACACCATTACATTTCAACTTAAAAAACTTGTTAGATTAATTCTACAGGTCATCACGGTCGTGTGGATTCCAAATGTGTAGGTTTTTTTGTGCGTGTATTTATGCCCCAATTATTTTTTATTAAATTTTTTTTTTATTTTATTTACATTTTTTTTATTCTTTTTCTTTACACTTTTTATGTTTTTTTTTTTTTACTTTTTTTTTTACTCCCATGAAGGGAGAACTGTTTAACATTTTTTCATTTTTTATTTTTTTACACTTAGTAATGTATTAGCATATTCATATATGCTAATTAATTATAATCTGTGTCACTTTGACACAGTCAGTGATCAGGGAAAGACACAGTGCGTCTGGTCACTGTCTTCATACACAGACAGTCTGGGGCCACTCTAGGTCCCCAGGGCTGACTGTGCAGCCGTTCCCCGTGCTCTGTCGGGTGACCGGGCGTTCGATCACCCGACAGAGCAGAGGAAACCCCTTTGATTGCGCTGTGGGTACGCACCGCCACAATCAAAGGATTAAAGCACCGGGTTGCGGAGGTTTCCTCCGCTCCCGGTGCTCGCGGAGATGTCGGGGATCGGGGCTGTTTAGTACAGCCCCGATCCCAGTGCAGCTGCGGCGCCGCAAACTCCGATGTCTGCAGCAACGTCTAAAGATGTCGCTGCAGACGAACGACCCGTACCAGCCAACGTCTAAAGTCGGCGGGCGGTCGTTATGGGGTTAATTCATGATGATCAGACAGGGTTTATTCCGGGAAAGTCAACTGCTATACATATTAGACGCCCTTGTTCTACAGTTACCGGCAGATGATGAAGCAACCAGAATTGTTTGTTCTTTAGATGTCACCAAGGTGTTTAATAGTATAGAATGGAGATTTTTATGGGCAGTTATGGAACAGATGAATTTTGGGCCTATGTTTATCACGTGGGTTAAACTATTCTATACTACACCTTAAAGAGAACCTGTCACATAGGTTGTGCCCCCCTTGCTGAGGGCAGCACAAGCTAGTGACAGACCTGCTGTTTCCAGCGCTGTGTCCCTTATTCTGTAAGATTCTGCAGTTTTTGTGTATTTAATGCTCAAATCTGCAGTTTTCAACCAGAAAAGAGTCATGTAAAGAGTCAGTTTTTTTCCAAACCCCGCCCACCTGACTCTAGCCCCGCCCACCTCAACTGATAAACCTATTACTTTGAATAGGTAGAAACATGTTAATAACTGTCAGGTGGGCGGGGCTAGCCTTTGCTGGGCGGGGCTAACACCTGCTCATGAGTAAGATTTGAGCATTAAATACTCTAAAACTCCAGCATCTTACAGAATAAGGGACACAGCACTGGAAACAGCAGGTCTGACACTGGCTTGTGCTGCCCTCAGCAAGGGGGATATAATCTATGTGACAGGTTCTCTTTAAGCCTGTATGAAGATTAAAGGGGTTTTTCCAAGAAGTGATTTCCTCACCTAACAGGCTGATACTCCCCTCTTGAGGCTTGAAAAGAGGGGCGTTGTGTTTCTGTGTTTAAAGAAACAAGTACCTCCTCTGTGATGTCATTGCACCACCTCCCATGCACGCTCCTGATACTCAGTCTCTGTACTTGATTAAACATTGTTTCTTTAATCCACAGGGGATAACTGTATTGTGCACAGGAGAGAAGATAAGCTCTGAGCAGGCAGTGTCTTTCATTTGTTCACAAACTGATGCGGGGGGGAGGAGGGCTGAGCAGAGAGCCAGGGAGCGTCTGCATGTTTACTCAGATGATTACATTACAACCAGTGGATTCTCTATACAAAAGACACAGGATCTTTTCTCCCCAGTCCCTTCAAAGCTCGTTTATGTTCCCTGCCATAAGATAAGAAGTGCAAACAACGCAAGTGCGGCCAGATCAGCTCCTGGTCGTGTGTAATGTGAACTGTCAGGAAACTAAGGGCATGTAAGGAAGGCTGTAGATCTCACAAGCTTCACTTTTTTTAATGACATATATTTAGAAAAGTGATTAAATAACAATTTTGGAGGATCCCACATCAACAATAGATCGTGGCAAAACCCCTTTAATGACTGTGTATCTCCCTCTTTTGGCCTCAGCAGAGGTACTAGGCAAGGTTGCCCGATGTCCCCATTGTTGTTCGCAATCACCATCGAACCCTTGGCTGCTATTATTAGAGCACATCCTGATGGTGGGATTTCATAGGGGAATTATGAAGAAAAAAGCGTTTCGCGGAGGTATGTGCTATTTTTGGATAATGTGATTCATCTTAAAGCCACGTTAAGGCCCCTCAGGGGTTTTGGCAAACACTCAGTTTTTTGTATTAATTGGGGACAAATCGTAATTTTACCGTAGAGTTTTACAGTTTTTATGACCATCCACCAAGTGCCATGTCACAGCCCAAACCTTCAATTCTGGCTTTTTCCCGTTCCCTCTTTGCAGGTTAAATTTGATCCTTTATTCCTAAAAATTCAAAGATAAATACAAATTTGGGTAAATTCCTACATCAAAAATAGGAAAAAATAACCCTAATGAAAAAATATGGATGCCCGATTTTTTACTAATCTCCTTTTTGGATTCCCCAAAATGTTCTTTTACAAAATCAATTTTTTATTCGAAAATTTTTTTGGGGGGAGGGGCAAGCCAGAAATAAATAAAAAACTTTACAACTGCCGAAAGATGAGGGTGGTTCGGCAGCACCTAACCCCAGTTCAGTTACAACATCTTGGAGGATGCTTCAATTGCTGATAGAAATGCGGGTATGCTTCAAAGGTACAAAATAGGTACATAATATGACGTGCTGGAATCCAGGAGCCTACAGAAGGGTTATGCCAAATCCCCCTTCTTTTTTAAAGGGTTTTGTCAAATTATTTCTCCTCCGCCCCAGCTCTTCAGCTTGGTGCTCGAAGGGGGCGGTGTGATTTGTTTAAATTCCCTTTAATGTGACCCAGCGGGTGAATAAAAGGCCTTTCCTCTCTTCGTAAAAGAAAGGTTGTTTATGTATGGGGTGAGTAGCTACAATGTAGCATGTGTTTTTCCTTACAGCACAAAAGGGTCCTCGGTTCAAAAACCCCGCGGAAACCCAAAACCCGTGTTTTTTTTTTTCCCTTTATCAATGCCAAAACCTCATTTAGGTTTCTTTTTTTTTTTCTAAAATGTTTTTTTATTGAATTTTTTTCCTTTTTTTTTTGTTGGGTTAACAAGTGTATTACAGAAATACTGATGTATTTCGCAATCAGACATACAACCATAAGTTCCAATAATGAAAGACGTAAGGGGAAGTGAAATAAAGCCTAAGCATAGGCGGTCAAATGTAAATTCATACATAACAAGGCCAGGACAAGTGGCTTATTCAAGACAAAACCATAAATTGTTTTACCAAGACAGTGGTATTGTAGTTAGGCAGGACTAACAGGGTGGACACAAGACTAGGACATAGGAGGGAGATAGGAAGGGGGAACGGGGAGTGGTGGGGCGTCCGGATCATATAGTAGGGGTGGGCCTTTTATGAACGTAATCGTTCCCAATAAAGAAACCAGGGCTCCCATACAGCTTCATGGAGTTTCAGGCTTACCATGTGTGAGGGACGATCGAGTCGCTCCTCACTGTTGTACTTCACAAAATCCGTGTGTACAAATCAGTAGTATGGATCGGTAGATGCCGGACTGCTTCCATAATGCGGAGACCAGGACATTTGGAAGCACAGTCAGGATTTCAGGATGTGGAGGGAAAAAAAAAGACTTGATGCGTGTCTAGAGAGACCTACCATACGGAATGTTTAAAGAGATAGACCGAAGGGTGTAGCGCCAGGACACCCTGCTGGAGTAACTCTCCTGATAGGACCCCGCTGACCTGCGCCCTAGAATAGCTGAATGCTCGGGAATTCCAGAAAATATGAGTTAGAGAACACTGGAATGTCTAAGCCACACCTCAAGCAAGGCACTACGAGACTGCTGGTTAAATATCTTATCGAAGCATTTTCTGGAGTCTGTGGTACCACGTGCATCAGGACTATTGTATTGATTTATCCTGTACAGATAGTAGTGCCAAGTATGAGGAGGTGGACGTCTCTTGGTGCCATATGGTCTGCCAACCCCCTGGTTACGGGAGCTTCCGTCCCAAATGAAGTTTATCACCCACTTGTGCAATTGTTTTACGGGGGTTCAATCTGAGTTTGGGGGAGGATCAGTTCAGCATAGCGTAAATACACCGGGAGATAAGCCCACATTCGACGACTGCCCCGACTTGCACAACCTTTCAAAAGGGGTGGGGGCGGAGAGAAATGTATTCTGCAAAGTGTCCTGCATAAGCATACCTTCCCGCGTTCATTAATGCTTTATTTGAAGATAGGAAAAACTGCGATCTAGGGCGGAGGAGGTCATAGTTGTGCTTAAGTTCTGCGAACGGACATAAGTTCCCTGGTGCGAAAGTGGGCTATGTCTGCGATTCGGAACACAGTTATTTGTTGCCATGGGGTTACAAAGAGTTTCTGAAGTGCTGGCGGGTAGTAGAGAGGTGAAGAGATAGGAGATCATTGGGAGGAGGCCTTGATGAGGCCAGGTGGAATTTGTATCGCTCTGTGCTCAGATCGCCTAGTAAAAGAATCGGCCCTAGCAGGAGGACCGGTGTACGTGACCTCCTATGACATGCCACAGGAAACATATTGGGTTGAACCGGGGCCTATCCACAATTTCTACAATCTCCATACATTTTAGTGTGAAGCTGGTAGCGTGGACCATGCTGGGCGGATGACCCGACAGGTCCGGTACGCCCAGCCCTGAGTAACTATTTTCACGGATGTTTGGAGGCTAGCTAGCCCAACTATGGATTTGCTTGCCATCAAGACTTCCCTTGCACACCTGATGAAGTCCATCGCGCCCAGATATAAATTTGAATGATCGCTGCTTGCAGGGAATTTTAGGAGTTTTTAGGAGGATTGGCACCGGAAGGTTTCGAAAGAGGTACATTAGTTTGGGCAAAATTTGTCATTTTAAAATGAGGCTATTACGGCCTTGAAGGATTAAGCGCATGGAGTGCCTTTTGGATAGGAGGGTGCGTATATCCAGGAGAACGGGAGGGGAAGTTAGCGCCATAGGAGGACTTTGTAGTCTGGCTCAGGTGAAAAGCCTAATTACTTTAGGGACGGTCGTTTCCCGACCAAATTAATTTCGGAAACAATGATGAAGTTCTCAGCTAGGGAGCTCAGCCGGATATGTTAAGAGGAAGGGCCCTACCGTTTTTGGAGGGTTGACCTTGAAGCTACGAGTACTGATCCGAATGTAAAAGTCTTCCAGAAGAGTGTGCGAAGCTATGAGAGGGACAAGACTCGGGGTACGGTCAGTGTCAAGTAGGTATCGTCGGCAAATAATGAGAGACCTTAATAATCCTGGCCCTGACCAAGATAACTGAGGATGAGGAAGATAGGTCCTAATGTCTTTGATGCAAGGGGTTCACCATATTTACAATTGAGTGATGAAACAGAGACAAGGGAGAGAGGGGCAGCCTTGGCACGTGCCATTGTTGATCTTAAAAGGGGGGGAGGTCTCTCAATGCGTAGTGCAATTTTTACTGAAGCCGATGGAGAAGAACTAGAGACTCTTGTTCGCCTGCAGGAAGTTAACAGTGAGAGCCAAAAAGACTCTAAGCGTTGTAAAAAGAAATAGGCCAACCAAAGGCGACTCAAAGGTCCTTCTTCTGCATAGAGGCTAAGTACGGAAGAGGACTCTTGGTTTTGCGAGTTAGCAACTTCATTTTGGGTCTATGGCCCGTATGGTATTGTCCCCACCTGCCGGACACGGGACAGAACATACTGGTTCCTTATGAATTAGTGCGGGAGCCAAAGGTTACAGACGATTGGATAGGATCTTAGAAAAAAAATTGTTGATGTCTGAGTTTAGGAGAGCGATTCAGGTCTTGTAGTCTTCGACACACTCTGACGGGTCCTTCTCCATGGCCCTTGGGAAGGAGAGTGAGGTAGGAGTGGGACATCTCCTCAGGAATGGAGGAGCCATTTAAAAAGCAATTATACAGAGGGAGCAGGCAAGGGGCTAACTCTTGGGTGAATGTTTTGTAGTACGAATAGGGGAGAAACCCGTGCTGAGGCCTGGGGGCACTTGCCGTTAGGTAGGTCTTTGATCTCACACCCAGCCAGCTCGATCCATGTCGATAGGGGAATTAAGAGCTCTCAAAGGCCCCACTCTCCCCAGGCAGCTAGGGGATGAAGAGATAAGGGACTTCAGGTAGACGACTATTGTCCTGGCTTGGAGGTCCCTGGTCTGAGGGACTGGGGGTCGCTCTGGGTAACGAGTACAAGTCCGAAAAGAATTGACGGAAAAGGGATCCCATGGTTTTAGGGTCGTAAGTCAGGGAGCCGTCTGGATTCCTCAGGGCTTGAGGGGTGGAATTAACCCGTCTATCCCGTAGCTGCCTGGCTAGGAGGGTATGGGCTTTATTGCCAAATTCATAGAAACTGTTGATAGAATAGAGGAGAGCATGCTGTTCAACTTTCCGCAGGGCTAGATCTTTGAGGCGAGATCTGGTCTCGACATTGGAGCGGAAGGTGCGTAAGTTTGGCCTGGAGAACATTGCGGTTTGTAATGACCTGGGGAGGAGGTGTTAGGATATGGCCTGCTTCTGTATTGCGTCTCTTTTATGCCGATGCTAACCTTGGAGATGCAAGGTTCCCTGAGTGAACAGGGCCTTGTGAGCATCCTTAGATGTGGAGTCTTGGCTTACCGAAAACATTGTTAAGTTCGAAAAAATGTTAAGGATGCTACAGAAACTATTATCTTAACATCGGTCTTTTTTAACTCACATAAGGACTCGTTACTAAAGACAATTAGCATTGGATGCGACGTGCGGGGGAGTACAGTTTTTAAGGGTGAGGGGAGAACAGGCGCACTGGTTTTTAGACTAGACATTAAGCATTCTACTTTATATATACCAAAGCCTATTCCTACCATGATATGTGGCCTATTTGCGCGTCGGATATCATGCGCAAAGCTGGAATGTTGCCGTAGAAAGAATCTAGACGGGAGTGGGTCTGGTGACGGGCGGGGACAGTTAGAAGAGTGAAGGAGTCACGGTCCGGTTGGATGGATGTGATCCTCCTCAACATCATAGAAGGCCATGTTTCTAATCTCAGTTTGCGCAATTCCGTGGATCGCCTGAATTGAGGCTTTGTGAGGGGGGGCTAGCCCTGAAGGAATGTCTATCTGACGTCGGGGGAGAACTCACAGTTAAAATTTCCCACCTAGAATGTGGGCCACCCAGGGGCGAGTCTGGACAATCTGTCAGAACAGTGAGAAAGAAGCGCGGGTTTGAGATGTGTTGGGTGGCACAATAATAAAACGTGCACAGCAGTCAGCGGGGGCACCCATACAGGTGATCCCTGGAGAATAACTCAAAGCTTTCTCCCATGGTGGTCTAGTTCTGGTTGGCCACCTGGAAAGGGCAAGATGCCGATAAGAAGTAACGCAACTCTGCCATTTTTTTCGAGGCCAGCGTTGAGGCACGGGTATAGGCTAAAGGAATGTGCTTTATGTGCTCATAGTTAAAGGAAGCGCGCAGAGTCAAGGGGGTCTTCTTGAACAATGGCGATGTCCGCCTACAGAGAGCGTAGCTCACGCAGCAAGAGGCGGCGCTCACAATCTGAATTCAACATCTTTTGCAATTTTAATGGTAAGAAAGAAAAAGAAACCTATGGTGGGGGTTGTGTGAGGGAGGGGAGGGGAGTACAACCAGAAATGACAACAAACAAGAGAGAAGGGAACGACAACCAAAACATATTAGTTATCTCTCTCAAGATCCGGGCAGCAAAACTAGAACAAATATTGAAGTGGAAATTAACCTAGAGAAAAAAAAAAAAAAAGAAAAAAGGGAAAAGATGCAACCAAAGTTTCTGGGTTGGGGAGAGAGGAGGGACGGAGGGGTCCAAGAGAGCGCTCCTATATGGAGGTAAAGAGGAACACGGGAATGAGGCCCAATGAACCCCCCCAAGAACCCTCCAACCTCCTATTTCAAACTCCAGAGGCGTTCTCTCCGGCGGCGGAGCGCACACACTCCACAGAAGGAGAAACCGCACTCAAATACTAAAGCCCTCCGGGCTGTGTAAAAACAATAGGAACTTCTGCAAGCGGGAAAAGAAACGGGGAAAACCCCTGTGGGAGAACAGTGAATGTAGAACTGAGAACCTCAAGAGGAATAGTACCAAGTTAGATCAAGTACGCGGAAGATAGGTTGCAGCTGCGCAGCCAGCACACGACCCGTACCATGATGTAAACCCAGAATCTAACATTGAATTTGGGGACAGGTGAACAGACCCAGTCAGGGGAAAACAGTAGTACCCTAGAGCACCTAGCTAGAGGGAGAGGGGAAAAAGCATGTTTTAAGGAAGAGCTGTTACTAGTCCCTGCAGGACAGTGCCTAACGGTGCGGGAGTGTGCGGTATCAAGTCAATCATCCTTTCTGCGAGTAATGTACTGGACGGCCGGTCGGACAAGGAGGGTGTAGAGGAGGACGCCATGTCCTGAATCCAAGAGTTGCGGAATCGGAATTCTGCAGAGAGTCATAAGAAATGGCTGGCATGTCCTTCGTGGGATTTCTAAGGGTGAACAACCGACCGTCCTTTGGAAACTGAGAGGGCAAAGGGAAAGGTTACACTCGATACTAGGATCTGACGGTACTTTTCTAAGGTTGGTAAAGTACGTGGTATCAGGAGGCGCCTCTCTGCAGCTAGTTGACCTCCACATACAGGTTTTTTTCCTGGAGTACTGACTGGAATATGCTCGCAATCATAATCCAGAGCACCGCACAGCCCGAGCCAATCGACCATGATTTCGCTTGTTGGTAATAAGTCATGTCACTCAACATAATTGACATCCGTGGGAAGGGCGAAGATCCCTGTTTTTTTTTTCCCCCCAGGCTTGATAGGGTGGAGGGGGGGAGGCTCGCCCAGGAACATGATTAATAATAAATGGGATGTCAATGACTGATGGAATGTTGTCACGGAAAACGCAGGATTCAGGCAGCCCCCGAACTAGGAATGTTGGATCGGACGTCCTCTATTGTCAAGGTCCTCGAAACATGAACGGCCAGCGGTCCGCGTAAACCAGTTGCTTGAGCAAACCAAGTAGTCAGGATGGAGGGCGGTTAGATATTTGTAGGTAACGGCATGGCTTTACGTCAAGACGCATCCGCCCTTTTGTAGGATGTGGCAATTGTCTTGGTCGCAGCGAAGAGATCTCTTGTCAATGCATTGTCTCGCTTACTTCACGAAATCAGGGTTTGGAAGTCCAATTTCCAGATGTTTGGTTAGTAGTTGATACGGTAATTGGATACCAACTGCTGGGCGTTCTTGGTAGGAGGCGGAGGGGGGCCCGATCGCGGGATTACGGGAGAACTCTGGGGCAATCAGGGCGGGGAGGAGCGCTGTTGATGAGGGGGACCACCGATTGAATGTGCTGAGAAAACAGGGGCGATGGAGTCCTCTTGGGACGCAATCCATCAAGCCGCTGCTCCTCTGGGGGAAGGTGACGCTCCCTCCTGGTGCCTCCCTTCTGTAAGGTGCTTACTGGGGGGGGCCATGTATATTTAGTTCGTCCTGCGGAGACCCCAGGTGAGGCGTGGGGACAAAGGAACACGGAGGGCAGTGGCCAGCCAGACGAGGTCTGAGGCGCGGTGCAGGGGGGTTCAGCTAGGCTCTTATGGAGGGCTGGGGAGCACCAGTTGTCTACACGTTAAGAGAACCAATGGCACTTTTGGTTTGTAGGGGTACTCCCAAGGGACCAGGGCCATATAATGTCCAAGGGGTTCTACAGGGGACATGACCCGTGCTGTCCCCGACCTCGCTCGTGAGTCAGTTGCTGCTGGAGCCGATTAAATGGGATGCAGGTCCACTGAGTTGCAGGGGTAGCAGTGTGAGGCGTCAGCGGATCTAAGCTAGCCTGGTGGAAGCGGCATGAGGGCAGAAGAGGGAGAAACCCGGCTTATGGAGTCACCTCAGAAGACGGCGGGCAGTAATAGCTGCCCGGCCTCTGCGATGCAGCGGTTCGGGGACCGCTCGGAATGCTGGTGGATGCGCTCGCCCAGTCTGTCTGCGCCGCAAGAAGCCGGAGGACCTGTGGGCTCGGAGATACCGCAGGGACAATGCTTGCATAGGTGCGGGGGCCCACGGCGTCAGGCTCAGGTTACAGGTTAAGTTCCAGTTGGCGGCCGCCGGACAAGAAGGCCGTATTGTGAGCACGGGGGTCCAGGGAATGCACGAGGTGGCTAGACGGCGTTACCCTGGTCCGTCTGGCACTGCCTGAGGGGAAGGAGTAATGCTCACGCAGTACCTCGGGGTCCCTGCCGCAGTTCGGTCTCTGGCAGTCTGGGTCGGCACTCGGGTCTGGCTCTGTTACTTGAGGAGGGCAACGACAGGAGGAAGATGGTGCCGTCTTCACGCGTGGCTCCACGCTTCCACGGTGCCCCTGTGTGAGGAAGCGTTCCAGCCCACAGTGCCGGCGAGTGGGGGGACCCACGAATTGGCTTAGACTGAGGGTTATTTTAGAGGTCTAGGGGTCTGTTTTTCTCTCCATTCGGAGGGATTAACTTCCAGACAGATGTAATGTTTAAGAATGGCTCAGCCTGGCAAGCGGAGCTCAATCAGAACAACGTCTCAGATTCATGAGCACTCTCCACGCCAACGCCCCGAGGTTTCTTTTTTATTTAATTGCTGTCATGATTGTGCCTGGCACGCCCCCTGCTTTTGGTTCTGGTCGCCGGTCATGGCCGGTACGACGTAAACCGTGTGTGGTTTTTTACGTAATACCTTGTGTTATTATTTCCCTAGGTGTGAAACTGGTCCTTACTTTCACCTGTAGGTAATTGATTCCTAGCAACGCCCATAGCCAGGAATCCTCCTGCACTCTTTCAGTTAACACAGTGTTCTCCTTGATTGACAGCATTGTTTCCCTATCCAGTCTTGGTTTCTTCCTCCTATCACGCCCTCTGTTCTGGTGTTGCTCTCTCTATTAAGATGCTCCTTCTCACACACAGTCCCCTGTGATATGCTATATGAGGTCCCTTTGTCTTAGCGTAGCCCTTTCCTGTTGCTTTGCCTTTTCTGTATTTGAACTCCTTGCTGTAGTCTCCTGACTACTCTCTTTTCACCACTAGTGATTGTAATGCTCGCGCTCTATTCACTTCAGAGTACAGGTATTGACCCATTGTATTGTATTCTGTTTATCTTTTTGTCTACACGTTTCACTGTACCACATCTGATCGTTTCTGGATGCCGAATTTGGAGCTGCAAGAATTCGCTTATTTGTTCTGAGTCGGTGTGTCAGTGTCGTGTTGGCACCTTTATCAGTGCAGCTGATCAGTCTTCCGGTTGGAGCGGCCTATTAAGGAGTCGGGGTCCCCAAAAGGGCAGGGAAAGGGGTGGGATCCAGAGTCAGGGCCCACTTGGTCCGTTGTCTTGTGTGTGTGTCCCTGATCCGGGTCCCTGGATACGCTCAATTGCACTGTTTGACTAATTACTATGGAGTACAGAGGACAGGAGTATAATGACAGCAACCGGGGTTTGAACAATCAGTAGCCCTGCTCATGAGGATTGAGGTAATGTCCTTGAGCATGTGCAGCCAGAACTGAAGAGCTCTCAGCCTGGTCGTAATCCATGGAGACGAGCTGGTAAAAATTGGAATCAATAAGGAAGCTCAGCTCTAAGAACAATAGATGGCTTTCAAGTATTTTAATTATGATTGAATGAGGAAAATGTGTTTATTATTCAAATTTGCATGCTTCCATGTCACTTTTGGTAGCTATATTAATATAGACCGAATAGATAGCGTGTGAGGCAGATGATCAAGACAGACTAACTCAGATTAAAGTTTTAGATTTAAATTAGCCTATGGAGGGTAGACACTAGACGAAATATATACAAAAGGATAATAATATGACAGGGTATGAGTCTGAAGTGCACATAAAAAGTTATGGTTACAGAACTAAAAGGCTCAGTTAAAATGGGTCAAGTTACACTCGGCCCACATGGGGGGCATTATGTGGCCTGCTTCTGCGTGTGGATGCTCCTGGAATTGCTCTTAGGTACACCACTCTCCATGGATCCAACATGGTTGAGCCAAACCCGGGCTCCTGTCTTAGATATCGTGAGGGGACAGCACACAGTGGCAGCCTCCTCCAAGCCCCTGGAGACGGTC
>JAODAL010020956.1:0-68186 GCA_025379985.1 Phyllomedusa bahiana | reverse complement strand
TGAAAAAAAAGGGGGAGATCTATAAGAAGAAAAACACTACCAATTACCTACAAATGCTACACTTCGAGCATGCTGCATTTTGAAAAAACTGCTTCAAACCCAAAAAATTCATGTGGAAGTGGAAAAAATCACTATGAAGAACAAACATTGTTTTTTTTTTTGCTTTTATTCCCATGGCCACTGATTTTTTACTAAAAAGCTTGAAAAAAACTGGTTTCAGTAGCTTTTTTTAAGCCTTTTTTTGTTTGCTTTTGGCCCGTAAGGCTATTGATGCTATGGAAAGTAGGCCGTCTGGCCCATTTCCCATGAAGAGCAATGTGCACAAAATTCTAAAGGATTGATGTAGCTATGGTAGAAAGGTGTCAAAACACAAAGGGCCACATGTATGATTGGTTGCTATGGACAATAAAGTGAGTTTTAGACCTAAAAGAACAACCACTTATCAAAAAAAATTTCAGGCAAACATATAACCTTTATGAGATATGAAAATAAAAAAGGCCCTAAAAAGTTACAGAAGCCCTAAGTACTATAAGACCTAAGAAAAGTGGGGATCCCGCCCTGAAGAAGGGCCCCCCAATTCTAAAACCTAATACTAGAAAACCCTGAAAACCCCGTCAAACCTACCTTCTCTACTAACATAGGGGACTCCACACTGTACATTAGGCGATGTTTGTCCATCTGTGATCTTTTTAAAAGTGACGTAAGTTTTTGCTTGTTTTTCTTTCATATCTTTGTTTGTTCCCTGATGAACCCCCATTTATTATCACCCCGGGGGAAAAAAAATGCCTCAAAATATACCAATGAATTTACATTGGTTTATCATGTCAAATTCTAACTTATAGTAAGTTCGCCCCTTCTTACAGCATATATCATTGTGCCTACTTATCTTTGATCCCTCTTTATTTTTAAAATTTTTTCTTTTTTTTTTGTTGTTTTCTATAAATATTTTTCACCTGCACCTTTTTTTTTTATTTTTTTATTTTTTTTCCCCTTTTTGTTTTTTTTCTTACTTTTTAGGTGGTTTTTTTCTTTTAGGGAGATCGTTATTGTTTTAGTAAAAGGGGTTGTTAGGGTTTGGTAGATTAGGTTCAGGTGGGGTCGCCCTTCTTCAGGGCGGTATCCCCACTTTCCCTAGGTCTTATAGTACTTAGGGGCTTCTAAGGACTTTTCAGGTCCTTTTTTATTTGCATATCTCAATAAAGGTTATATTTTAGCCTGAAGGCGTATTTTTGATAAGCGGTTGTTCTTTTTGATATTTTTGTTTACGCTGGGCCGTAGTATTATGGGTGTACTCTTCACTCGCCATTTTTAAAAGAGTATCCGTAGTTTTTTCCCGAGTTTTAGACCTAGACAGTTTTCATACATGTGGCAAAAAATGCACCACAGTACAGCTGTATGTGGAGTAGCATAGCCGCAGAGTGGTCAGAATGCACAAGCTAATCCTGTCCACTGCCAATAATGACAAATAATGGGCATATAAGCATCAGAACTGGGGCATAAAGCATTGAAAAAGGTGACCTGATAAGATGAAACGCATTGCCTCGTGAATGATCTTGTGCATGTATCAATTATCTGAGGAAGAGATGTGACCAGGATACACAATTAGGGGAGGGCAAGCTGGCAGAGGTCATGTGATTTTCTGGGCAATGTTCTGCTGGCAAACCCTGGGTGCTGGCATGACCATCTATTGTAAACATTGTTGCAGACCAAGTAAGAACATGCATTCATGGCTATAGAATTCCTTAATGACAAAGCCTTTTTAGCTGAAGAATGTGCCCAACAAAGACCTTAAAAGGGTTTTCTCACTACAAAGATTAGCTTTCAACATATAAGGACATGTAAATGAAGACTTTTGAGTTTGCTTTGGTCATGTGATAAGAGAGTTTTTATCTGCACTGAGTGCATAAAGGTTTCTATGGTTATATCCATATTGCTCTTCACGATTAGACAAAGATCAGGGATTGATGTCACCATGGATGGAGCTTACTCCAGAGCATATCTCATTATCTCTAACAAGACAAGCTTTCCTTTGCATGTCAGCAATTGTTTACACTCTTCGAAGCACTTGCAGCTTTGTTTACACAGATTAAATCTCCTGTACTTACATCTTTGTAATGTCTCAGCTAGTTATAGGTGAACAAAATATGCTTATCACTGATATAGACCCACCCACAGCCTGATGAGACAGAATGAAAAGATGCCTATGACTCAGTCAAACAGCATGGTGAGAAACTCCACTTAAGGCTCTGCCTTGACCTCCAAATTCCCCAGAATTGAATCTGATTAAGCATTTGTGGGATATGGTAGAAAAAAGTCAGATCCATGTAGGCCCTATTTCACAACTTTCAGGACTTGAAGGATCTGCCCCTAATATGGTACCAGACACCATGAACTGAGGTTTTGTGGAGCCCACATCTCAACAGGCCATAGCTGTTTTGGCAACATGATAGGGATATAGAGAGTTTTAAAGTTATGGCTCATCAGTGTGTTTAAAAAAAAAAAAAAGATTAAGATTAATTATAAAGGGATAATTATAAGTAATAAAATATCAGTACCATGCACAGAGCTATAATTAAGCAACTGAATGCCAATAGTATTATATCTTGATTCTTACTATAGCACACACTATTGCATTTCTAACTTGGACATGACTGTTCTTGACTTTATCATTTTTATCTGCTAAAAGGAATGTTTAAATTTAAGTAAAAGCTTAATTCAGGCTTAAAGGAGTTGTCTCACTACATTGATTCATCTTACTTCAGTCCTGTTTTCTTGGTTTCACTTTGAATTCAGGGCGTGTTTACTGGCTTCCACTAGGCAGCAGTAGAAGCCAGGTCTGGAGCTATAGCAACCAGTGCTGGCAGCCTACCAGGATAGATCAAACAGGTCTGGAGCTATAGCGACCTGAAGAGCTGATGCAGCCCATACAAAAGGGGATATCTCAGAATAGGTAGGACATTGTTAATGGACACATATTGCAAAGTGACTTGTTTTTGCAAGATCTTTAACATAAAAAGTAATCCTTGTAGTGAGACAACCCCTGTAAGCTATTGGCTGCTGCTGCTGTCTTGTTTTAAAGAACAAATATATATAACCGAGCATCACAGTTATTGAAGATATGTTCAATAAATCAAATGCAACCAATGGCAGCTGACACTGTGCACATATGTTACTTAGTACATGTATACTTGCTTATTTGTAAGAGATGTGTCCATTTTTCATACATATAGTGATACAGAGATAGAGGTCGTAGGCATCCTACCTGTTTACCTTGTTCCCAACTGTTTACCTCTATCCTGGGCATTGGGAGCTGGAGTTTCTACTTTGAAAAAATTCTGCTGATTACCTGGCAAGGAATTGGCTGGGATCTCCAAGCCCTGCAAACAATAAGTACTCACAAGGAACAAAAGGATATGTAATTGAGCTGACTAACCTCTATGTAACTGTAGAAATGGAAGGATGTTGCACTCCTATTGGCTATGAGGTGCACACAGGGTGTTTGTTTCTGAATTAATCCACAGCACTCCACAGTTTTTTTTTTTGCAAAAGTGAAATAATTTTTATTCACAAGTGAGACAGACAAGTCTCCAGTGCTTTTCAAATGTGCATTTGTGACAATATGAGCAATCCAGACTTAGATGAAAACATTTTCGGCCCAGGAGCCTTCATCAATAAGTCGGTCTTTTTCCCCCAAATTTTTTAAAAATTTAAAAAGGGGTTTTTTTTTTTTCCCCCAAAAGGTTTTTTTTTGGGAATTAAGCTTAATTTTTTAAAAATTTTTTTTAAAAAATTTTTCCCCCTTTTTTTTTTTTGGGGGAAAAGGTTTAAAAGGGAAAAAACCCCCTTGGGAACCAAAAAAAAATTTTTCCCCCCCCGGGGGGGGGGGGGTTTTTTTTAAAAACCCCCCCGGCCCAACAAAAAAAAAAATTTTTTTTTAAAGGAAAATTTAAAAAAATTTTTTTCCCCCCTTTTTTAAAAAAAAACCCCCCCCCCTTTTTTTTTTGGGGGTTTTCCTTTTTTTTAAAAAAAAAAAAAACCCTTTTTTTTTTAAAAAAAAACCCAAAAAAAAAAAATTTTCCTTTTTCCCTTTTTAAAACTTTTTATTTTTATTTAAAAAATTTCCCTTTTTTTGGGTTTAAAAAAAATTTTTCCCCCCCCCTTTTTTTCCCCCAAATTGTTTTAAAAAAACCCTTTTCCAAAAAAAAATTTTTGGGGTTTTTTAAAAAAAGGGGTTTTTTAAACCCCAAAAAAAAAAAATTTTGGGAATTTAAAAAAAAAAATTTAAAAAAGGGGGTTTTAAACCCTTTGGGGGGAAAAAGGGGGTTTTTGAAAACCACGCCCCCTTTTTTTTTTGGGGGGTTTTTTTAAAATTTAAAAAAAAGGGTTTAAATTTTTTGAGGGCAAATAAAAAAGGGAAAAAAAAAATTTTTTAAAAAAACCCCAAAAATTTTTTTGGGGGGGGGAAAAAAAAAAAAAAAAATTTTTAAAAAAAAAAACCCCCCCCAAAAAAAAAATTTTTTTTTTTAAAAAAAAATTTTTTGGGGGGGGGGCCCCCCCCAATTTTTTTAAAAAAAAAAAAAAAGGGTAATAGGGGGAAAAAAAAAATTTTTAAAAATTTTTTTTTTTTTAAAAAAAAAAATTTTTTTTTTTTAAAAAAACCCCCAAAAATTTTTTAAAATTTAAAAAAAAAAAGGCCCCTTTTTTTCCCAAAAAATTAAAAAAAACCCCCCCAAAAAAAAAGGGGAAAACCACGGTTAACCCTTCCCTGTTTTGGGGGGTTTTTTTTTTTTAAAAAAAAAGGGCCCTTTAAAAAAAAGGGGGGGAAAAAAGGGGGAAAAAAGGGGGGGGGGGGGGGGTTTTTTTTTGGGGGGGGAAAAAAAAAAATTTTTTTTTTTTGGGGGGGGGGGTTTTTTTTTGGGGGGGGGGGGGTTTTTTTTTTTTTTTTTTTTTTTTTTTGGGGGTTGGGGGGGTTTTTTTTTTGGGGGGGGGGGGGGGGGGGTTTTTTTTTTTTTTTTTTGGGGGGGGGGGGGGGTTTTTTTTTAAAAAGGGGAATTTTTTTTTTTTGGGGGGTTTTTTTTTTTTGGGGTTTTTTTGGGGGGGGTTTTTGTTTTTTTTTTTTTTTTTTTTTTTTTTTAAAAAAAAAATTTTAATTATTTTTTTTTTTTTTTTTTTTTTTTTTAAAATTTTTTTTTAATTTTTTTTTTTTTTTCCCCTTTTTTTTTTTTAAAAAAATAAAAAAAAAAAGGGGGGCAAAAAAAAAACCCCCCAAAAATTTTTTTTTCCCTATAGCACCCCCCCCTTTTTTTGGGGCCCTTTTAAAAAAATTTTTTTTTTTGGGGTTTAAAAAAAAACCCCCCCAAAAAAATTTTTACCCCCAAAAAACCCGACCCCTTTATTTTTTTTTTTTTTTTTTTTTTCCCCCCTTCCCCCCCCTTTTTTTTTTTTTTTAAAAACCCCGGGGGTTTTTGGGGGGGGAAAAAAAAATTTTAAATTTTTTTTTTCCAAAAAAAAAAAGTAGGAAAAAAAAAAAGGGAAAAAAAAAAAAACCCCCCCCCTTTTTTTTTTTTTTTTGGGGGGTTTTTTTTAAAAAAATTTTTTTTTTTTTTTTTAAAAAAAAAAACCCAAAAAAAAGGGGGGAATTTTTTTTTTTAAAAAATTTTCCAAACATTTTCTACTGTTTGAAATAGGGGCCCCGGGGACCATTTTCTGCGACCAAAAACCTTTTGTACAAAAACCAACAATACGGAATTGAGTGAGGGGGGATTTTTTTTCCCGGGTGAAGTTGTAGTTTTTTTTTTAACCAATTTGGAATACTGGACTTTTCAATTTTAAGGTACATGAAAGACCCGAAAAAAAAAATTTAATTTTGGCAATTTTTTTTTTTTTTTTTACGGGGTTAAAAAGCTATTTTAATTTTTTTTTTTGTTAAAAATTTCGAAAGGGGGTGATGTGAACTTTTTTAAAATTTTTTTTTTAAATTTTTTTTACACTTTTAAAAAAAATTTTTTTTAAATTTAATTCTTTTTAGTCCCCCTAGGGGACTTTACCATAGGGGGCTCAATCATTTTTTACAGCCCCATTTCATTGTATAGACAAAGCTTAAGGTGTTCAATGATGGTGGGTTTCCCCCAAAAACCCCCCTCGGACCAAAATTGGGGGGGAAAACGAAAAAAAAAGGCAGTGATGGAACCTGCACAAGGCTTTCAAACTGCCAGTTAAGTGATCGGGGGCCCACAATTTCGCCCCCTGGTCCCCATGACAAGTGAGGAAAAGTACAAAGGGACTGTTTCTTTTGATTTCGGCAATGAAACCATCTTTGCTGCGGCGTTAAGGGGTTTTAAAAAAGTGGGATGGGGGGCGGCGCCCTCTCGCGGTGTAACCACCGGGTGTTAGCTGCAATTAGCGATCCCACTACAAAGCTCCTTACAGGCATCAGGAAAATTCCCCTTTAAATAAGTGGTACGTGGTTTAAAACTTTCCTCCTTTTCTGTTAAACCCCCACCCCCTTGGGATTAGTCTCGTGTCTGCACAAAAAATGTGCAAGATGCACCACTTTTTTGCACATTTTAAAACTAATTTCTGACACAACCACAATAGTTAATATGCTAATGTCCTTTTATTTCTAGCCCTGTTCCATAAATGTATTATACATCATACACCAAAATTTAGTGCAATAGAGACACAACACTTTTAAATACGCCACAAGTTTCAGGGGGTTGTCACCCAAAAAAAGCTCCCAAAATTTGGCCCTGAAAATTGGAAAAACAAATTAAAACCCCGTTTCAAAGTGGCATGGATGAAATAGTTTTGGCAAAAAAGAACTTATAAAGTAAGTTTAGACCCCCCCAAAAACATTTCGTCAGAAACAATTTTATTTAAAACAGAGGTAGGTCTGACAAGTCGGGGCCGGGTTAATTTCATATCCCCCTTTGTCTTTAAAAAACCCTTTTTTTATCCCTCAACGATAGCGAAGTATAATTTGTCAGTCATTCCACAGCCTTTTTGTTCTTTATAAGGAACTGCTGTTATTTTTGTGGGACCTGGTCTCTAAATCTCAGGCCTCAAGGCTATAAGGTCCCATAAACATCCTTTTCATTTTCGTCCACAGACATACAAAGACTTTCATCTCTCATGATTTTCTAGACTTGAGCAGTGGCGGACTTGGGTGCTTAGGGCCCAAGGAAATTGATTCTAGTGGCCCCCCAGTTGGCTGTTTCTTGGGGCCACCGGGAGTTTAAATTTTTGGGGTCTCCTAAACTTTTGCTATTGGTTGCCCCTCTTTCCTGCTTTTTTGCCCCTTTTTTGAGGTTTTATTTTGCAGTTTAAAAAACCCAAAACCAGGATGCCATGCCAGGGGGCCCCCCGGATGTTTCCCCTTTTCCCCCGTGGGCCAGTCCGATTTTGGAAGGAATTGGGTTTTTTGGGTTTTTTATGGGGGGAAATTTTTCCCCCCAAAAGAGTGGGCCCTTTTTGTGTCACTTACTATTCTTTATAATTTGAAAAACCACATGAAAAAGAATTATAATTTTTTTAAATTAAAGGAATATTTATTGTTATATATAACAACTAATAGGTGCTTCCAATAATAAAAGTTTGATTTAGAACGTACCTTCATATTTCTGTGTAGTAATATACTAAAATGTGTCCTTCCATGTTGAACACAGTGATTCAGATACATTGTTCTTGATGACCATTGCAATGCCAAATTTCAGTGGTAAATTGGTGAGAACCTAAATCTTTTACCTGTGTCCTGCGTTTTTGGGCTTGTGCTCTTGAACACAACTGAAGCTTATAATGTTTGCCAGCCAGTTGTATGTTAGGAGTTTGAAAATTGCCTTTGGCAAATGTATACAAGCAGAGATTGCTCAGCACATTTACTCATACTGTATGATACGGGGAAAACCCTTTATGGGGGCCTTAGGGGTTAAACGTCCGCCCAAATTTTTTTCGTCCCTTTCCCGCAGAGAATTGTTGTCAGTTTATTTTATCCCTTTATTTTCAAATAAGAGCTTTATGTTGTTTTTTTTTTGATTGACAGAAAAAACCCCCTTTAAGGGTTTCCCCTTTTAATTGAAGTATTCACCCCTAAACCCGAAGCATTAGAAGTTTAAAAAAAAGGGTGTCACTTTCTCTTACTGGTTTTATCTCATGTAAAGGGGAAACTAATAAAGTAACTGTTATTTTAAAAACTTTTGACCAAAAAAATGTAGCCTTAAGATTTCACTAACCTTTTAACAGATTTTGCATAAATTAATAGTACAAGATAATGTAAGAAACTTTGTAATCTATCTTATTAGAAAAAAATACCCTTTTCTGGCACTTTTCAGACCCTCTTCCTAAACTCATCATTCATTCTAAAAAATTGGTACAGAAAAATCCATGTTGAATCAGATCAAGTGCACTCCAAACTTTAGCATGATAAGTCCCTCTGTAATGCATCAAAAACACTTTGTAATGCGCTAAAGTTTAGGGAGTTTCTGGGGGGTGTCAAACCACATTTGTAGAATTAGACATATTTATGATTTCTTTGTCAAATCTAGGCGCAGAACAGTTAGAACAGCCAGACCAGGTGTTACGGTAGCGGTAGTGAATCCGCTGGACAACCGCAAGCGATGGTGAAAGCCCACAGCAGGGAACGGAGTAGAACCCGGTTTTCACCAGAGCCCGCCGCAAAGCGGGATGGACTTGCTGCGGCGGGAAACTACCAGGTCGCTTCCACTGGCAGGACTTGCTTGTGGTGGTAGCCAAGAGTAAGCGTGGTACCAAATCGTAAGGCAGGCTCATAGTCGGGGACAGGCAGTAGGTCAGGGCAGGCGGCAGAGGTTCGTGGTCAGAGGACGGTAGCGAAACGGTACGGTACACAGGAATCACAAAGACGAGGAAATACGCTTTCTCAGTAGGCTCCAAGGGCATTAAAGATCCGGCAGAGGACTGCCGGAGGAGGAGCCATTATATACTGTCAGCAGGCAATTACCAGCATGCTGGCCCTTTAAACCGAGAAGGCCGGCGCGCGCGCACCCTAGGGTGCGGGGACGCGCACAGCGGCCCGGACAGGCGCGCCTGGAGTCAGGAGCGAGGTCGGGTGAGTACCTGACCTCTGGGGGATGAGTGCGCCCTCGGTCCGGAGCATGGACCGCGGGGCCACTCACCCCCGATACTGCTGAAAGGATCGGGGAACGGACACGCCGCAGCCTGGGGGACGGGCTGCGGTACCGTTCGTGACAGTACCCCCCCTTTGGCCTCCCCCTCTTTCCAGCCTGGAGGAACCTTTGTTCTCATGACCTTTCCTCGGGCCCAAACCGCCTCCAATCGATGAAAAAATACCGTTTCCCCCTGGACACCTTCATATCCAGGATCTCCTTTACCCGGAAAACGTTAGTGGCATCTGCCACAGGAGATGGAGGGGCTGCCCTACGAGACAAACGGTTCAGGACCAGGTGTTTGAGAAGGGAAACGTGAAAGGAGTTCGGGATGCGCATGGAAGGCGGGAGCTGGAGTTTATAGGCCACCGGGTTTATACGTCTAAGCACCTTGAATAGCCCCACATAGCAGGGACCCAATTTATAACTTGGGATTTTAAGCCGGACATATTTGGCCGATAACCATACTTTATCACCTGGAGAAAAAAAAAAGGGGGGGGGGGGGAGAGGGCGCCTTCTCTTATCTGACTGAGTTTTCATGCATGCCGAAGCATGGAGCAGTGACCGACGGGACAGTGCCCAAATTGCCTTCATGTCGCGGACCAACGTATCCGCTGCAAGGACTTCGGACTGAGATGCTAGTGGGAGAGGTGGGCGGGGGTGCAGGCCGTACACAATATAGAAGGGAGAGGCATCCGCTGATTCAGAGTCTAGGGAATTATAAGAAAATTCTGCCCATGGAAGCAAGTTGGACCAGTCACCCTGACATGCCGAGACAAAATGGCGCAAGTAGATCTCCAGGACCTGGTTGACCCTTTCCCCCTGGCTTCGTCTGGGGGGGTAGGCCGAGGAGAAACGAGCTTCCCCGAAGCTGAGAACAGAGGGCCTGCCAGAATTTGGAGACAAAATGGGACCTACGTTAGACAATTTGCGGGGCACCCCGTGTAAACAAAAAGGGGAAAAAACAGGTTGGCCAGGACGGGGCGGAGGGTAAACTGGCAATGGGACAAAATGTGCCTTTTAGAAAAACGATCCGTAACCCCCAGATCCAGTTTACCCGAGGAAGGGGGAAGGTCGGTTATAAAATCCAAGCCACGTGCGACCGGGCCCCGGTGGAAATGGGCAGGGGATGCAGGAGCCCGACGGTCTGTGAGGGGGTTTTTTGTTACGGGCACGGGTGAACAGGCCTTAACAAATTTCTTTAAGTCTTTAGGGGCCCAGACCCCAAAAAAACCCGTGCGATACGGAGGAATTTTTTAGAGCACGGGGATGTCGGCCCCAATGAGCTGCGAGTCCTTTTTTTGGGAGTGGGGGGTAATATTCTTCCCCCAGGTGGGAATTCGGGGTCAACGGGAGTGGGAGACAAGATGCTCGGGGGTATTATGTGCTTGGGGTCACTTTTTTCACGCCCACGTCGGAAGCTCGTGACAGTGCTCTGCCTTCACATTCTTTTCCGCAGGACGGAAGTGGATCTGGAAATAAAACGGGAAGAAGAGCACCACCTACCCTTGGGTGGTTAAATCTTGGGCCCTCTGGAGGTATGGAGGTTTTGTGGTCTGAATAGATTTCAGATGAGATGTCGGCACCTTCCGCAGATAGCGCCATTCCCCCCCGGGCCCGTTTGATGGCAATAACTCCCCGGTCTCCCATGTATAATTTCTTTGCTGGCGAGAAAGTTTTGGAAAAAATCCCCAGTACGTTTTACCTTTGGTCCCTTTTTTGGGGAGGACCGCACCCACCTGGCGAGGGCGTTACTTCTAGTGCAAAAAAGGGTTTTGCGGGGGGCCCCTCAGGATGAAAACGAAGCAAAGGCAGTCTTTTATTTCACAAAGCCTCCTCGGGCCCCGGATGGCCAATGGGGGGTTAGCGTTTTCTTCGTGAGGGCCACAATGGGAGCACCCATGTAGAAAAAATGGGGTGAAATGTTGGGAATAAATTTCCAAAAAACCCCCGAAAAGGTTGTTTGGCTCAAGACAATAGGCCAGGCCCTTGTAAAAAAAAAGGAAGCTTTACTGGTCCCTTGCAAAACTTGGTCGAGATAATTATCCCAGAAATGGCAGGGCTGGTTTGGTGAAAGATGCACTTTCCCAACTTGGCGTACAGGCGGTTAGCAAGGAGACGACTCAGAACCTGGCAGACGTGGACGCGGTGAGTCTCCAGATCAGGTGAGTATACCAAAATGTCGTCCAGGTACCACGACAACAATATACAGGAGACCCCTGAATTGTCGTTCACAGACTCCTGGAAGAGGCTGGGGCGTTAAAAGGCCGAACGGCATGACCAAGTACTCAAAGTGCTCGTCCCTGGTCTTAAAGGCCTTCTTCCACTCATCGGCCTTATGGATACAGATCAGGTTATAGGCTCCCCTCAAGTCAAACTTGGAGAAAATCTTCGCACCACGTAGGCGATCAAAGAGCTCTATGATCAACGGCAGAGGCTACTGATTCTTCACCGTGATCTTATTAAGTCCCCGATAGTCTATGCAGGGTCGTAAGGTACCGTCCTTCTTTTCCACGAAGAAGAATCCCGCACCTGCGGGAGAGGAGGATTTTCATATGAGCCCCTTCTGGAGATTCTCCTGGATATATTCAGACATAGCTTGTGTCTCGGGAACGGACAAGGGATAGACTCTACCCCGGGAGGACTGGTACCCGGCAGTAGGTCGATTGGACAATCATATGGTCGATGAGAGGGAAGGATCTCCACTTCTTTCTCAGAAAAGACATCGGCGAACTCCTGGTATTCAGCAGGTAGCCCGGGCAATGGTTCGCGGGGAATTGTGCGAGAGCCGGTAAGCACTGGGCGAGGTGCCACAAGACAACGGCTCAGGCAGGTGGGACCCCAGCGAGTGACTTCTCCCGACGTCCAGTCTAGAGTAGGAGAGTGGAGGCGCAGCCACAGAAGCCCGAGGAGAACCGTCGAAGAAGAGTATGGTAACACGTAGAAGGAGATCTTCTCCTTATGCAGGACTCCCACGTGGAGAGATAGCGGCTTGGTGATGAATTGTATAGTGTCGCTTAGCAGCTCACCGCTGACCAAGGAGATGACCAGCGGCTTTTCCAAACGGACCACCAGGAGGCGATACTGCGACACTAAGGAGTGGTGTATAAAGTTCCCGGCTGAGCCAGGAAGGCGGAGACCCGAAACGTGAGTCCAGCATCAGTCACGACCTGTACTGGCAACATCAGGCGTGTTGAGGAGGAATTTGCACCTATGGACGCCTTTCCCATGGACCCTAGGTGCGGAAGTTTCCCGAACATTTAGGACGTTGGGGTCAATTCCTCTGGAGGTGCTCAGGGCTGCCACAGTACAGACACAGGTTGCCTAACCGACGTCGGGCCAATTCTTGCTCAGAGAATTGAGCCTGGTCGACCTGCATGAGTTCCTCAATAGGGAGCGATGTCGGTTGCATAGGCTGCCTTCAGAATACTGGAGCCAGGCATGGAAACCGGCGTGGCCGTGCTACCTCTTGTTCTTGCCAAAGCTCTTCTCGCCTTTCGGCGAAACGCACGTCAATGCGGGTAGCCAACTGAATTAACTCGCTGAGGGAAGACGGGATGTCTCTCGTGGCCACCACATCCTTAATCCTACTCGAGAGACCCCTTTTGAAGGTGGCACACAGGACGGCCTCGTTCCAGGCTAACTCTGAAGCTAATGTGCGGAACTTCACCGTGTAGTCTCCCACAGACGAGTCCCCCTGGCACAGGGTTAGAAGAGCCGTTTCGGCGGAGGATGCCCGAGCTGGTTCCTCGAAAACACAGCGGAACTCCTGGAGGAAGGACTGTAGATCCGCTGTCACCGGATCATTCCGATCCCAAAGGGGTGTGGCCCATGCCAAAGCCTTCCTGGAAAGCAAGCTGACCACGAAAGCCACCTTAGAACGCTCCGTGGGGAACTGCTCCACCATTAATTCAATGTGCATAGAACACTGGGTGATGAAACCTTGGCACTGCTTGGAGTCCCCTTCGAATTTCGATGGTAGTGGTAACCAGAGCTTGGGACCCATCGTCGCAGGCGGGGCAGCTGGAGATGACGGCTGCTGCTGGTTCGCCAGGAGTTGCTGCAACATGACGGTTAGCTGGTCCAACTGCTTTGCCTGTTGCGCGATCTGTCGTGACTGTTGCACAACAACTGCTGCAAGGTCCACTTTGCCAGGCAGAGGCACCTTGGCGGGATCCATGGCTGGATCTTACTGTAACGGTAGCGGTAGTGGTTCCGCGGTACCACCGCAAGCGATGGTGAAATCCCACACCAGGGAGCGGAGTCTAAGGAGAACCCGGTTTTATCCAGAGCCTGCCGCAAAGCAGGATGGACTTGCTGCGGCGGGAAACTACCAGGTCGCTTCCACTGGCGGGACTTGCTTGCAGTGGTAGCCAATGGTAAGCGTGGTACCAAATCGTAAGGCAGGCTCGTAGTCAGGGACAGGCAGTAGGTCAGGGCAGGTGGCAGAGGTTCGTGTCAGAGGACGGTAGCGAAACGGTAGGTAACAGGATCACAAGATGAGGAAATACGCTTTCTCAGTAGGCTCCAAGGGCAATAAAGAGCCGGCAGAGGACTGCCGGAGGAGGAGCCATTATATACGGTCAGCGGCCGGCAACAGCCAATTGCCTGAGCCTGACTTGTCGTATTGGCACTAGACTGCGCCTGTATGTATGAACTGCAGAAGAACAGGTTCATACATTCTGGCACATTCTATTCTGCTATAAAGTTATTTAGAACTGGCCTGTCAGTGCCAATGTACATACATGTTGCCTAGAGATAACCAACTTACTAATAGATTCACAAAATGCTGGTCAAGAGCAAAAAAGGAAGGGCAAAATCACATTACACAAAACATAGGAGATATTACTGAATGCCCTGGCCGGTTACATTCTAACTCCATGCGATTCTTGAGCAGCGCACTATTGAAGCTACAGAATAAACTAGTTGTAGAGTGATTAGATCCCTGCTTTATCTGATGAGAGAGAACATGAAGAAGCTTTCAAGCTGCTGTGTAGAAAAGCTGTTGTCTTTTGTACACAGAAGCCACAAGTTATAGTTTTTTTATTTCAGTGAACATGTCACAGGATCCCTTATGCACAGCTTTGTGCTCTGGCTGTGTGCATCTCTCTCTCTTTCAGCTCCGTGATTTGTTTACATAACATCTTAGCAGATAAGGCTCCTCCTGACAGTGCAGTGTATGAGCCTGTGTCTGCTGTATTTAGAATCCACTGCTGTACTGTTTTTAATTTCACTTAAGTTTTAAGACGCTCCCTTGGATTCCTCACTCCTCACTGGCCCCCACTCTCTCTCCCCGGCAGCTTCATGACTCAGCGTGATTTGTTGACATTCTGCCTGGGCTAAGCTGAGAGGTAAGAAACTTTGTCTCGGCAAATCCCCTTTAAGGAACCCAATTTACAGTATCATAATACAAATGCAATATAATATCAAAGCATATCAGCACCACTCTAATCACTTGAGAGAGCCCTTATGGGGTGGGACTCCCATAGCCAAACAAATTTACTATAACTTATGCTAGAAATTGGCAAAATTTGTACTCTGGAGTGAAATGTGCTGCCCAGTGTTAGAGAGGTTGGTCTCAGTCACAAGTCATGGGTCCTCCAATAGGCTAATGACCTAAAACACACAGCTAAAACATCCAAGAATGGCTAAGAGCAAAGTATTGGACTATTCTGAGGTGACTTCTATGAGCCCTGATCTAAATCCTGTAGAACATCTTTGGAAAGAGCTGAAACATGGGGCCTCATGTATGAAAACTGTCTAGGTCTAAAACTCACTTTATTGCCCATAACAACCGATCAGAGTGCCCCTTTCATTTCATATAGTGCTCTGGAACAATGAGAGGGGCGCTCTGATTGGTTGCTATGGGCAACAAAGTGAGTGTTAGACCTAGACAGTTTTCATATATGTGGCGCATAGCATATGGAGTCTGGAGAAGGCACTTTCACACCTGAGACACCTGGAGCAGTTTGCTCATGAGGAGCGGACCAACATACCTGTGGACAGGTGTAGAAGTCTCATTGAGAGTTGCAGAAATCATTTATTTGCAGTGATTGCCTCAAAAGGAAGTGCAACAACATATTTAATTAATGGTAATATCATTTATTCAGGTCAGTTTCATGAGTTTTTTTAAAAACATTTTTGGGTGAACTACAATCCAAAAGCAATTTCTGATTTTAATTGCTTGATTTTCAGTAAATTTAAATTTCAGTGAACATTGTGTTTTTTTTTTCTTTAACAGAACCAACAATTTTGTCCATGTGTATGTAATACAAAGGTAAGTCACAAAGAACATGAATAATAAATAATACCTTAGATTATGATGCTTTTGCTTTTTAAACATCTAAGTAGAGCATAATACAATGACTTGTTCAGCCACAAAGAGCTCTGAACAGCTGTGGCTTGTATTTAATATCCAGATAACACAAGTTATGTATTTTCAATCTATATCTCTACTGTTTTGAGATTAAATTATTAACCTATATAACTATGGAGAAAGGTAATTGTAAAAACGAAAATTAATCCAAACAATAATGTAATCAAATGGTAAAATAACACACAACTCAATAAAACACAAATTAGAACAGAAGATTATTTACAAAATTCCCATAAGCATGAAATAGAAAAATCTAGGACACTATCTTGTAAAGTATTTTTAGACCGAATCATACAAAGCCATTCCATAAATTGATATTGGGAGTTTGCATAAGCCCTTTGGTGAACTTGCCAGTTTAATCACCATATATAACCTTATATGTGATGTGCAAAATAATTCCCATCTGATTCAGGTTTTACATCTTTGTTACCAAGTAACGTACGTTCTATTCTGTCATGTAAAAAGTAACCTCAAGTACTGTGACTGATCCTGTATTACCTATAATGTATGTCCGTGTTCCAAATAATTAATCTTATAATAGAAATAAAAATGGTGTCCCACTACTATTTCTGGCTATCATCCATGGGGAAAGTAGACATATTAAACCTGAGCTTGTCCTGCAATCTCCACGGACACAAGAGTAACTACTAATTGTGCCTTTAGGAAATAAACACATTAGAACTTTCTTTAACTGCCTGGATATTTTCAAAAAGCAACAACAAGGAATAGGTAATCCCTGCAGTGCTAGTATAAAAGGAACCTAATGTTGTGGGGTCGACTTGTTGAGCCAACACCTTAAATACATAACTAGTCTGAGAAGTAATGTGCTGGTAATACTGCAAAGTACAGATTTGTCCACCCTCTTCTTTCCACCAGATTTATTAAGGATGATTCAATACAATAACAAAACATGCAGGCAAAACTCTCATCAGGCTTCAATTCACATACCAACCACTAAAGGCCACACACAGACACATAGGGCCACATGTATGAAAACTGGTTACTATGGGCAAAAAAGTGAGTTTTAGACCTAAACAGTTCTCATACATGTGGCCCATAGAGCATATGCATCAGAGTTTTTTTTCTTTCAAAGTTGGACACGTTGTGCCACACACCTCGGGATATAAAGGACACATCTGAAGCTACATGGAGTTGAAATTCCACATGACTGTCCATATGGTAATATCACTCCTACCATATATTCTCTGCAGATATGAGATGCTGTTGACAGGACCAGAAAAAAATTGGTTGGCCATAGAAACTGACAAAAGATACTGTCATTAATATGGCTGCAAATCAGCTGTTTTAACCTGGGTATTAGTAGCTTTATCATACCTCCAAAGTTTAAGAGATTGCAAAGAGGTACAGATCAGACCACACCTCCAACTGCACCCAAACACACCAGGAAATGCCTAAAAACAGTCAAACACATGACATCACACCAGGAAATGCCTCAAACTACAAACACATGATATCACACCAGGAAATGCTTCAAACCACAGTCAAACACATGACATCACACCAGGAAAGGCCCAAACCACAGTCAAACACATGACATCACACCAGGAAATGCCTCAAACCACAGACAAACACATGACATCACACCAGGAAATGCCTCAAACTACAAACACATGATATCACACCAGGAAATGCTTCAAACCACAGTAATACACATGACATCACACCAGGAAATGCCTCAAACTACAAACACATGACATCACACCCAGAACAGTCTTACCACACCACACGTCAACAACACATGAAATCACAACAGGAAAGGCTCAAAAACCACAGATCAAACACAATGCATCAACCAGGAAATGCCTCAAACCACAGTCATACACATGACATCACACCAGGAAATGCCTCAAACCACAGTCAAACACATGACATCACACCAGGACACGTCTTTAGCCACACCCACCTAACAGAATCATGCCCAGATATATTTATATAAAATAATGTATTGTATAAACATAAATCCATACAAATTGCTGTAACACAATGCTCTATGGATGATACCTCTATAATGGTCATATACTGACCACAGAATACCAATATACAAGTAGCACACGTAGCAAATATCACTACTGTAACTGATCAAACCAGGACTAATATTATCAATGATATCGCTATATAAAAATCAAATAATCCCGCCACATATCCTCACCGTATATTAAATGAATAATATTGTCATAATGTTTCTAAACATAAATCATTACACTATTACTACTGCTACTACCAATATCCCTGACAAAGAGTGATCCTATAGTGGTACATACCAGTTGAACACAGGTGCTCTGCAAATATGTATTACCACATATAGTTATTATATGGGGGTAGATACTAGTTGTAAGCAGGTGCTTTGCAGACATATTGCCCCCCCCCTCGCCCACCTCCCTGACCATGACCATGTACCATGACATGCTGTTAGAAAAATTGGAAAAAACAAGGGGCCATAACCTCACCATACATAACAACATCATACTGCTACCAATCAAATCCCACTATACAAAGACCAGCATTACCAATAACACTATTACATAAGGACCTGATTATACCACCAGAACACGACCACAAATTACCACCACTTAGTGGCTGAATAATACCCTACACTATTACTGATCAGTCTACAAAGACCATATACTGTCTAATTAATAATAATATATAATAATATAGTGACCATATAGTGGTATATACCAGTGTACACAGAGCTCTGCAGACTGTATATAACCCTACCATAAACAGTTGACCCTGATAGTGTGTAGACAACCAGTGTACATAGGCTCTGCAGACTGTATATTACCTCCATTATAGTGGTAGATAGCAGTGTACACAGCCTGTGCAAGACATAAAGTGATTACAGTGCAGTTACATCTTGTGACTCACAGGTGACGCTTCTCTGATTGAGTCGTTGACTTTCTCTTTGTTCTGCATCCGGTCCAGACCTTCATGATGACATTCCCGACCACTTGTCCCTGCAGATTTAGACACAAATATCTTAGAATCCTGACTTTTCCAGCACCTGCCCCCTGGCTATATGGGTTCCATTTAGGCAGGCAGGGTTTAGATAGGATATATGGGGCCCCAAATAGGCAAGGTTTAGGTAGCCAATATAGGCAGGCAGGGTTTAGGTAGCTATAGGGAGCCATACAGGTAGACAGGGGTTAGGTGGGCTTAGGGGCCATATAGATAGGGTTTAGGTAGCTAAAGGGGCCCCATATAAGTAGACAGGCAGGCTTGTGGGGGTATACAGGCAGGCTTGTGGGGGTATACGGCAGGCATGTGGGGGTATACGGCAGGCATGTGGGGGTATACGGCAGGCCTGGGGGCTGTATAGGCAGGCATATGGGGGCTGTATGGAAGGCATAATTTGGGGGCTGTATAAGGCTGCCATATGGGGGAGTATAGGCAGGCATATAGGGGGCTGTATAGGCAGGCATATAGGGGGCTGTATAGGCAGGCAGGCATATGGAGGCTGTATAGGCAGGCAGGCATATAGGGGGCTGTATAGGCAGGCATATGGGGGTATAGGCAGGCATATGAGGGGGTATAGGCAGGCATATGGGGGGGGTATAGGCAGGCATATGGGGGCGGTATAGGCAGGCATAAGGGGGTATAGGCAGGCATATGGGGGTATAGGCAGGCATGTGGGGGTATAGGCAGGCTATATGGGGGGTATAGGCAGGCATATGGGGGGGTATAGGTAGGGGCATATGGGGGGGTATTGGCAGGCATATGGGGGGTATAGGTAGGCATATGGGGGTTTAGGCAGGCATATGGGGTATAGGCAGACATATGAGGGGGATAGGCAGCATATGGGGGTATAGGCAGGCATATGGGGGGTATAGGCAGGCATATGGGGAGTATAGGCAGGCATAATGGGGGTCGGCAGGCATTTGGGGTATAGCAGGCTTGGGGGGTTAGGCAGATATATGGGGGGTTCAGGCAGGCATATGGGGGTATAGGCAGATATATGGGGCGGGTATAGGCAGGCATATGGGGGGTATAGGCAGGCATATGAGGGGGTATAGGCAGGCATATGGGGGTATAGCAGGCATATGGGGGGTATAGCAGGCATATGGGGGGGTATAGGCAGGAATATGAGGGGGGTATAGGCAGGCATATGGGGTATAGGCAGCATATGGGGTAGGTAAAATAAGAAATCACTTACTCACCTCGGTCCACGCTCACCCCCCGATGCGCCGTTTGCTTCTGTCTGCTGCTCTCCCTGCGCCTGTGCTCAGCGCGGCGGCGCGGTGATGTGACGTCACACGCGCGCGCCACGTGACCACAGAGCGCCGGCAGGGGAAGTAGCAGAGTGGAGCGATCGGCGCTCCGTACTGCTTGCTCCAGCCAGCGCTGCCTCTAAACGCTCGGGCCGGGGGGCCCGGGCGTTCAGAGGGAGTATGCGCCGGGCCCCGCAGCTCCCCACCCGCCGCAGTGAACTGTTAAGTTCACTGCCGGCGGGCCCAGGAGCGGCATTACCGGGGTAGCGGACGCGGTAGCAGCTGCCCCGGGGCCCCCCTAAGCGCAGGGGCCCCGTAGCAACTGCTACCCCTGCTACCCTGGTAGTTACGCCCCTGCAGTTACCCACCTCTGTATCAACTCCCTATGGGGAGATAGGTTGTGTATGGGGGCTATGGAGCAATAGGTGGTGAAGGGTTAATTGAGTGTTAGGTGGAAGTTGTATTCTGCGTAGGCATTAGACTGCATAATACAATGGTAGGAGGCAGGAGTGGGAGTGGGGGTACAGGCCACAGTTTACAGGCAAAATCTCCTGTGGGGAGACAGAGGACCAACCCCTTGGAGATTGTGGTACAGCAGTAGCCTATACTACAACCACTGTACCTCCAAAAGACCAGCCACAGCTACGATCTTTAGAGTTGCAGGAGTTGGAGTTTAAAACTAACGTGTTTTATAGGGTTTCTATTTCTCCATCAATTTCCTTCATTTGGACTACATTGAATGTGTTGGACTACATCAGACCAGAGTTGCATCTATTTCTTTAGTAACATTTTATCAATAAGGACTGGTGATGGAGAGTGTTTTGTTTATCTTTTTACCATTTCATTCCAGTTTTATCTAAGAGATGTCTGTTCATTACTATTGCTATGGCTGTCAGCCAGCAGTGTTTTTCATCACTACAAAGCTGACACTAAACCTCTGAGGTACTGAGAAGAACCAGAATACCATCTCAAGGGGACTATCTAATGTGTTGATTTGCTTCTGTTGTGTCTGAGAGTGGGTATTTTTAAGGTGTGAAAGGACCAATAATCCTGGACCTTCGCATTTTGATAATATCAGCCTGCAGCTGTCAGTTTTACCTTGGGTGGTTATAAAAATTGGAGGGATACCACATCAGTTTGTTTTTTATCCTTTGTTTATTAAAATTTAAAAAGAACAAATTATATTAAAAAAAAAAGAAAAAAAGAAAACACACACTTTGTTCCACCCACTTTTTATAACCAGCTACAGCCTGACACTATCATGACGGGAAGGTACCACTGGGGCAATACTCACAGAGTGTTTATGCCACCCTTGAAGTGACAAAAAACACTGTTGGCTAACAACAAGCCCCAAAAATAGTAATGGGGATGTGTCATTCTGATGCATCATTACTAAAAATTAAAAAAAAAATTAAAAAACAGAGAAACAACTGAAAAAAAACTATTTAAATAAACACTCCCCAAACCAGCCATTGTTGACCACTTTATTTAAGAAATTGATGCAAGGCTGGTCAGACATGGTCCAACTAATCCATTGTAGTCCAAAAGGGAAACCTGTAAAAAAGAAAAGGAAAACCTACAAATGGAACATTACCCAGCTTTCCCAGATGCTGGATAAGCTATTCAGCACTTGGGAAAACTGGGTGACATCCCCTGCAGCAGGGTCCGACAAAATCTGGGTGGCTGCTGGGAGGGATGGGGTATCACCTAGCTTCTCTGGATGCTGGATAGGCTATTCAGAATGGAGGAAAGCTGGGTGACATCCCCCACAACAAGCACTCAGAGAGACTGGGTGCCTGCTGTGGGGGATGGGCACCACTCAGCTTTCCTGGTTACTGGATAGCCAATACAACATCCAGGAATGCTGGATAGGGAATAGGGAAGATCACTTACCTCCTTCTGTTGTGCACATTGCCACAGCTAGACTGTTTAGTCTAGCTGTCTAGCTGTGGGGGCAGGGTGAAACCTGTTCAGCCACGGACATTAGGGGAGCATCATATGATGCTTCTCCAGCGCCACTGCCAAGCTACAATTGCCTGCTTTCATGACGAGAGTACGTTAGAGCTGGCAAGTATGTGCACACTGTACCTCCCAAGGATGCACAAACACTGACTTAAGAGTGCAGTCCTGGGGATTCCTGAATCCCTATAACATACCTCCACCGTCACGGGATCTCAGGACAGACCCTGGAATGTGGGACTGCCGCACAGGAGCCTGAATAGTTGGGAGGTATGGTTTTATTAGTTGTATGTGGTTTTTACGTTATGCTGCTTGTAAACATCATTTGATGTGTGTGGAAATCTCTTATCTGAGACATAACCAGTTTAATCCAATAGTATATACTGATAGCTGTACACCTGTAATCGGCTCACCAATCACCCAGCCAGGAGGCTCCTTCCATACTAGACCATGTAGACACACTGGGTAAATACTTCTTTAAGTGCGTAGAATTTATTATAACAAGTAGTAGCAAACAGCTCACAAAACTTAAAACAGTAAAAGTTACTTGCGCTTAATTGCTCATAGCATAGTGGTCCGACTGTACAAACATATGGTAGGAAAAAGTTAGGCGTTAGGTCTCAGAACATTTTTCTGAGTGTTTTTAATCATCAGTGTATGTGTATAAATTACAGGCTTGGTTACAGCAGTGCACGCTTGAGAAAGAGGAGATGCCTCTCGAAACGTCGCGCGCCTGAGTTGACTGCCCGCCTGTCCAGTTGGACGCTCCTTCTGCGTTCTCCAAGAAAGGAGACGCTGTGCCATGCGGTTGCAACACAGACTTTTTCCTACCATATATTTGGACAGTCGGACCACAGGGCTATGAGCAATTAAGCGCAAGTAACTTTTACTGTTTTAAGTTTTGTGAGCTGTTTGCTACTACTTGTTATAATAAATTCTACGCACTTAAAGAAGTATTTACCCAGTGTGTCTACATAACCAGTTTAAAACCAAATAGCCAGGTAGTAATGGCTTATGTAACATAAGGGTCATAAAGTTCATTGCATGGTAGAGAGGGACAGCTAGCCCATAGGCAGCACTTGGATCCCATTTTTTTTTTGGGGGGGGGCAGTTGTTAAGAATAACGATTGCAGTATCCCCCGGCAGTAGAAGCTCTTCAACAACCTTTTTGTAGCTGCAATGACACAGCCCCATGCTAGGCTCCAGAGTGGGACGAAAGGGGGGCAGTGTACCAGTCACGGGAGAAGGGAATTGGAAACCACCAGCACAACTAATGTACATTTAGATACATCTACAGCCTTTTCAGAAGACACTGATTTAATGTTATAGAATTGCTACTTGAGCAATTTCTTAGAATGGAATTGCCACTTGAGCAATTCCCTAAACAGGCAAATAGGTGACAGAGCAAAGCAAAGCCCATTAAAATGGTTAACTGAAAACCCTAAGTCTAGGGCAACTCTTAGGTTTTCACCAGAGCCCACCACAAAATAGACTGTTTTTGCTACCAGAGACACAGGTTGTGTCTGCAGATATTATGTCAGATAACAAGTACAGGATAGGAGAGACAGCCAGAAACAAACCTGGGAGAACTAGAAGGAATCAGGAATAAATGTATGCAAACAGCAAACTAAATTAAGTCAATAAACAAGCTGGATGAGAGTGCGAATGAACCAAATCAGAGAGCAGAAGCGTAACCAGGAAGCAGGCCAGAGTCAAAAACCAGGAAAGTATATAAACAAAGCAAGGATAAAAACAAGACAAAATCAAGCCAGGACAAAGAGGCAATTCCAGGCAAATAGTAAAATCAAAGTCAAGTTGCACTACTCCACCTTAGCTGTTGATTGCACATACAGTAGGTTCAGGCCATGATACATTGCACTCCTAATTTCAGACTAAGGCTAGGCCAGTGGGCATGCACTGCCATCGAACTGAAAGCCCCCATACCTGTCATCATACTGTTCCTATTGCATCCTACCTGATTTAGGGTGTAACATAACAGCCATAATTGTACACTATCCTACAATATATTAGAACTGCAGAATAGTGTACAAGGTCCCTAATGGCCAAGTACCTTAGCAGGACTAAAATACAAGTTAAAGGGGTTGTCTCACTACATGGATTCATTTTACCACAGTCCTGTTTTCTTGGTTTCATTTTGAATTCAGGGGCGTGTTTACTGGCTTCTACTAGGCTGCCGTAGAAGCCAGGTCTGTAGCTATAACAACCAGTATTGCAGCCTATCATGAGACACCGAACAGGTCTGTAGCTATAGCGACCTGAGGAGCTGATGCAGCCCAAACAAGAGGGGATATTTCAGAATAGGTAGGACACTGTTAATGGACATATATTACAAAGTGACTTGTTTTTGCAAAATCTTTAACATAAAAAGCAATCCTTGTAGTGAGACATCCCCTTTATCCTTTTTTTGTAAAAGCGTTAAAAAATAAATAAAAGTTTAAAACATCCCTTTTTCCAATTTTACAAAGAAAAACAATTAGAAGGTAAATATAATTTGTATATCTACATCCATAAATGTCTGACCATTCAAAAAATAACATTATTTAGTCGGCATAGAAAACACCGAAAAGTAAAAAAAAATGGAATAAAAAGTGATCAAAGTATTTCATGTATTCCAAAATGGTACCAATAAAAACTGTACTTTATTCCCACCCAAACAATGAAAAAAGTTTTTATTTTTAAAAGAAGCACAACATTATGGAAACAATAAATTTGGCATCACTGGAATTGTACCAACCTGCAAAATAAAGATAACACGTAATTTATACCAAACAATGCATTCCATAAAAGCCATGCCCCCCCAAAAAAACAAACAACACACTATAGCATTATTATTTTTTCTATTTCTACCCCACACACAGTTTTCTTTTGGTTTCCCAATATATTATATGGTACAGTAAACTGTACTTTTAAAAAGTGCAAACTGTCTCAAGTTCATAAGGCTACGCTGATGAAAAATTTAATAGGTCATTGCTCTTAGGGTATGTTCACACGATTATATTGTGGCAATTTAGCGACATGTACTGTGCGCGCTGCTATACGTCTGCAGTTTCAGAGAGATGCGCTGGCCAGCACGTGCCTCTGAAGCCTATCAATGACATTCTTTCATCCCGGTACGTAATCGCTCAATTACATGCTGAAGTACGAACCGTCATTACGTCATGTGAACATACCCTTACAAGGAAAATAGGATAAAAAATAAATGCAATGTAAACAAGAGTTGCTGCAATTGGAAGCAGTTAAAAAGACAATCTTAATCAAACATGTGACTAAAAACAGTAATAATTACTTGATAAACCTAAAATGACAAAAACAGAATGCAGGATTGTCTACAACTTATTAATAAAAAATGTCTATAAAATAGGAAAAAGCATGATTTTCTCCACTTTTTGCTCTTTGATTGACATCCTTCTTATGCCCACTGATAGAGAAAGCTCTCAATCAAAGGGAGGTGATGGAGGAAGTTCCTGGCTCATGAATAAGCTAGACTCCAGGATTTATAGTAACCACTACTCTAAAGGATTTATTTTTATATAACAAAGTCTCTCTTTTTTTTTTACTTGATCTGAAACTTGGCATCTGATCCAACAATGAACTCTGAACTTCTAGCATCAGAAAAGGGAGCCACAGTCGTTTCTAAAGAGCAGAGAGGAATACTGTGAAGAAGAAACCACTGTACAAGCTCTTACATTTTTTTTTTTTAAATTTTTTTTAAAAATGAAAGTGATCCACGGGGTTCGGGTTATCTCCAAAAATTATAGCATTGAATAGCAGTGAGGAAATTAAAAAATTCCCAGTACGGGAAAAACCCGCATATTATGTGGACATTAAAGGTGCACATTTACAGTATAAAAGGATTTCAGAGTATTAAATACCTGTTTTTACTAAACTTCTACAAAGCTAACACACCAGCTGACATATAATCACGTCACATTAAATCATCAGTATGATTGGCAACCTGTCTGTCATCTGGACTGAAAATATTTTGAAAAATTATTGTGAAAAATATCAGGTTACTCACCCCCTTTTTTCATATTTGGGCCTTTCCTTTTGGTTATCTTTAAACAAATAAAAAATTGCTTCAGTGATCCCTAACTACTTCTACAATGTGCTTTAAAGGATTTCATTTGTAACATTAAAACTGTCTATTGAAATCTTAAAAAAACGTTCAAAAATCAAATAGGCAAAAAATAATTTTTTTGTTTTATTTTCCCAAAAACAAAACTTGTTGGGGGTTTTTTTCCTTAAATGTTTTTTCCATCAAAATTTTTTTTTATCTAAATTGTCAAACCTTTTCATCATTTTAAAAGTTTTTTTTTTTTTTTAATTTCCTTTGGAATTTTCAAATTTTAAAAATTTTTTAAAAAAATTTTTTTGAAAAAAAAGAAAAAAGAAAAAGAAAAAAAAACCCCCCGTAAATTTTTTGGGGGGGGGGGGGGGGGCAAGACAATAAGAAAAGACAAAAGGGGGGGGGGTAAAACCCTTTTCCGAACCGAAAAAAACAAGGGCAAACAGTTTGGGCTTTTTTGCCTGGGTTTTTTTTGGGGAAAAAAGGGGGGGGGGGGGGGGGGCTTTTTTTCCCCCTTTCCCTTTTTTAAAAACCCCAGAAAAACTTGCCCCCAAAACACCTAAAGGATTATTTAAATTTTAAAACCCCCTTTTTCGGAAAGGGGAAAAAAAGAAAAAAAAAGCATTAGAAAACCAAAAAAAACCCCCCAAAGCTCAAAGTGGCAAAAGTTTGCGGGGATTTTTAAAAAAAAAAGGGGGGGGGTTTTTCCCCGGAATTTTTTTTGGGGGGGGGGGGGGGGGGGCCCCCAATACAAAACACCCCTCTAAAAGGGGCGCCCAACGGGGGCCAAAAAGGGGCAACCGGGGAAAAAACGGCCGGCCCCCCGGGGTTTCCCAAATTGACCTTTTTGGGGAAAAAAAAACCCCTTTTAAAAAAGCCGGGGCTCGGGGGGGGGGGGAAAGCTTAAAATTTTGGGTTAAACCCCCGGGTTTTTTAAGACCCCCAAAAATCGCCATTTTGAGGGGGCATTTTGAGGACGTCCTGGGGGCGTTGCACCACACTTGTAATATTAGACACATGTATGAATGTGCTTCAGCAAAACTAGGCGCATTACTGATCGAACAGGCAGACCTATTTCAATGTGGTCTGCCTGAGCCTGAGGAGTCGAAGTGGAGCTAGGTTTGCTCTTAGGGCATAAACTGTCCATTATTTCTCGACTTACACCAGTACAATAATAAAAAGTAATTTATGATAATTATCAAACTAAATAAAATTAAATTATTTAAATGTAATAAAAATGTTATATAAAATGTATATAAAAATATATAATATCCCAAAAATATAAAAGTATCTCCTATAAAATGAATTTAAATTTAATAGAATCTAAAATTAATTTTACATTAAATAACCCACTGATGTTGTTGTTCAGATTTTACTATTTCTAATTTTTACTACATTAAATTTTCATTTATTTTTGCTGCTCTCAACCTTTATTTTACATACAACAAGAGCCAACACACCACAGATCTTGCTGGGACCTGTGGTCCTTGAAAGCAAGATCAGTACCATTGTTTCTATTCACCGTGATGCTATTCTAATGACTTTTCTTTTATTTCCAGCCTATCTATAGCCTTTATACATGTTTGGTGCATTACTAATGCGCCTAAATTGTGTAATGCGCCTAACACATGGGCGAGGCGCGTCGAACTTTACACACTATTTATAATCACACAAAACCCACTTTCATACATCAGGCTCATTATACATTGAAATTGAGACTTGACAATTCACTTCAAAGTGCCTTCCTTTATACATGTCTCCCTAAGTATTTCTAGTAGTGTTGTACTTTGGATTCAGGTCAATGTTAAATTTGACACGAATCCAAGCACTTCAAATCAAGTCGGTCTAAATGGATTAATGGGAAGGTGTAGTCATAGGGAAACATATATGTTATACCTCACAGAAAATAGAAGAAAGATATACGGGGATTTTCTATAAACCAAATCAACCCAATCACAGCATGAATAACAAAATCCACTCTAAAATATAACTTTTAATATTTATAAATAAAAAATATTAATCCTTACTCAATATATCAAATGACATCCTATCACCGAAACTGGGAAAAAATATTATATTAAGAATATGGCCACAAAACAGTGAAATAGATTATCAAATGACTGCCATAATATATAACCTAGATAGGTCCCATAATTGATAATATATTCTCACCCTTGGTATATACCGACCAAAAAAGCGGGGACATCGCCCCAAAAAGGGCGGCCCCACCACTAGAAGGCTATCCATATATCGCCCTCAAACAAAAACAAGTATCACGGTGGTCACAAACACACTTAAATAATTATGCCATATACATACACTACAAAAATAAATTAAATACTGATATATATGATAATTCTTACTGTCCTTGTATCAAGAGGACTAATCCCGACGCGTTTCTCCCTCCAGGTTGAGAGAGGGTTCCTCAGGGGATCACAAACGTCCAGACTCCAGGATACAGAGTTTTTCACCAGCTGATAGGGTGATGAGGCTATGTTAACCATAGCTATGACATAGCCTCATCACCCTCATCATCCACTTACTTGTCTATGTCAGCTTTCACCTATTTGTGACTTGTTTTCTCTTTTATTTCCATGTGTTTTTAATCTGCTTTGATATATAGTTTGATGTGTGTCTGAACAGATACTAGCCATTTATGTGATATATGACTCTGTAAGTGACAAATATTTTGCATCAAAGTTGTTTTATTTTGTCCCCTTTTCTCTCTTCTTTGCCTACTACTGTCTGCATCCATTGTTGGCTATATTGCATTTTTCATCTCGATCTGCTCTTCTTGTATGTCATTCTGTGCAATTCACAATAAAGCTTTAAATAAGAAGAATTTTTACCAAAGTTTTCTTTTAACCAGTGACAATGAAAGGGTCACTGACCTATCATAAACAATTCTCTGATACTGTAGAATATAGTCTTATTATAATAATATCTGTCTTTTAATGTACAAATTTGTTTAGCTAAAAAAATTAAACAAAGATGGCTGCTTTGAAATGTGTAGGTAAATAATTAAGAGAGAGCAAGGTAAACACACACATTACTGTACAGCTCTAACAACTGGGGAATTTCCTGCTCTCTTCAGAAGTGCAGATGAATATTCAAAAACACATTTTCATGGAAACAGTGTTTCTGTCTCAAAATACTTTGGGCTTAGAGAAGCAGCGGCTGCTTGTTTTGCAATTTAAATCATAAATGTTGTCAAAAACTTTGAATTAAATCAGTGAGAGCCAATATATTATGTGGAGTTATTTTTACTCTTGTAGCTCATGTATACTTAGGAAATACCATGAGTAATGAAATGTTCTCTTGTACAGTTAGAGATTCTGTTCACCATAATCTAAGATTTTACAATAAATATTGTTTTTGTTGTGTACATAGTATAGAGCAATATCTCTCATCTTACTGAATCATTATATGCATTAGAAATAGTAAAAAATAGTTGCAAGCGATCTCGAGAACCATTGCATGGGGACTGGATAACCATTCCATAATTGTAAGTCAGGAAGAAGGGCAGGAGGTATTTTTGCCAACTGTGTACCTACTTACCTTTTTGACAGTACTAACATTATTATACTGCCATGCTTTTTAGAAGCTCGCAAAACCACAAACGAATTATGTATTCTTTAAAGGACCACTTCATTGTGTCCCCTTAACTCAATACACTGTAGTGCTTTGTTTACCTGAAGTTCAATACAGGATTTCTGGCTGATGCAACAGTCTTTGTTGGGTCACATGAGCTGCTCTCTTATTAGATGAAAAACATTGTGCTTTTGATACTGACAGGAAGTCTATCTTTTAATGCATTCATATAAGACTGTATTTGCTCCAACAAGACAGACCTGGACAAACACCTCCTGGATCTGAGGACAAAATTTCTCCAATTGGGATACAGGCCAAAAAGTGGGGAAAAATAAAATCACAAAGCGCCCCCCCACAAAAAGGCAGTCTGCTCACATACAAAGGACCCAAAAGGGAAGAACGAGTCCCCCTAGTTGAAAACCTACCCCCCACAGCGAAAACCTACAAAAAGTTTGCCAAGGGGAACTTCAACCGTGCTACATAAGGAAAATAGACTAAAGAATATTCCCAGCCCCCCCCTTTCCTTTGGGCAACCACCAACCGCGGCGATTATTGTCCGGGGCCCTGAAGCCCCAACGAAAATGGCCCTCACCCTGCCGCAAAACATGCAAGACCTGAGGCACATCCACACGCGACAGGTCCCGCCCCAAACGTCACACAGTGCACAGAATGGGGGGAACTTTTTCCCTGCGGGTTTAGAAATGTGGTGTATCTGATTATTTGTATCAATTTCCCATCCAGGCCTTTTATGGGGGGGAAACGGGGCAGAGACTAAACCAGCGCATAAACCCACATAGATTCATATTAAAATAACAGCAAACTGTCTTCCGTGCCCAACACTTCCAAAGGGGGACCACTGTTTTAAAGGGGCTAAAATTATGGTTTTAAGGGCCCTTTTAAGATCAGAGGGAAGAAAGGAGGGAAAAATTAAAATTTAAATGAAAAAATTTCAGATCTGAAAAAATGGCAAAATATTCATGCCAGTTTTATGTGAACTATTGTGAATATGGCAAAAAATCACGCTGATGGCTGCTAGAAAAAATGCGGAATACTGACCCCCTGTACGCCTCAAATTTCCCAAATAGTTGACTGCTTGCCCTGCGTTCTGTTTATTGCATTTTTTTTTGTTAAAAATTCTAAGATTCTTTAAGGTCCGGGTCTTTTTGTTTAAAAAAAAGTCTGTAATTTTTAAATTTTTCTTGTAAAACATCATGTTTTAAAAAGGGGTATTCCCGAAAGCCACCATAAAATATACTCATTCCTCAAAAAGGTATCCCTGATTTTTCACTCTTCTACACTTTGAACCACTTATAGGGAATCTTGAAAATTTTCCTGGGGTCACACAACCATGTTGTGTGTTTCAGCAACTCAGGGTGTAGGTCAACTAACTCAGTGGCAGCTGTGAGAAATCCTGTATGCAGGTAAGCAAAATAACTACCTAGAAGCAAATTCTAATGAACTAAAGGAAGAAGAAAAAAGACTGGATGGTTTTTTTTTTTTAGGCAAGCTATTTGTCATCAGAAATTTTTTAGGGTTTATTGAAGCAAATGGGGTAGGGTTTGGGGGACCTGGAACGCAGTTTTTGACGCCCCCTTATAAAAACCATACTCTGCTCCAAAACATTATGAGAGACATGTATGATCGAATTTTTCAACCTTTTTCTGGCGAAAAATGTGCCTAAGTGAGCAGTCTATGATGTCTAATGCACCTAATGAATGTGTTAGGCGCATTGTTCAAAAGCTCGCATTCTATTTCGCCCAACATAAGGAACCCGAATTTTTTTGTGTCCTTCTATGCTGCCAGCTTTGCACCCTCACGGCTCTTCCTTTGGCCAATGTCATTACTTAACCAGTGCATTACAATAATCATGGATCCAAGGTGAAATTTATATTCTCTGTATTTGGGATTGGCCGAATTTCTTGCAAAGTTTACTTTTTTAGACGATTAAGCATCCGCCCTTTTTCAGTAGCTAAAGTTTTACAAACCGTGCATACATATGGCAGAAGACACAATCTGCAGCCTCTTCTGTGTCTTAAATTGTGGCTTCATTGGGGTGTAACTGGGGGCACCCGATTTAGCATTACAAAGGGACAACCTGAAAAAAATCGATGTTGAAAAATCAACCAAGGTCAACTTGGCTTATTTTTAAACCCCATTAAATTTTGGGGGACCCTGAACATACCCACTATGTTCAGAGGAAGTGTTGCAGAAACTTCATAAATATGCGAATTGACCAAAACATTCTTTTAATGAATTTATGCCACAAAACTGTCATTAATAACTGAAAGATCTGCCCTAATGTACATGAGGAAAAACCTAAAGTAAAGAGGCTCTTCAGCTTTATTCCCTACTGTAATTAATACAGATACTATGTGTATAACTCTATGTTGGTTTATGCCTGCAGTCTATCATGTGTATTTATGACCTTGGTTAAAGTGATCAGCTCTTCAGCATTTTAAGAAATTAAAAAAAAACTTACTCTCAAGGCACAATCCTTTTAGGTAAAATTAAATTATAACTGTGCAGCAAAATCCATAGGTGATTCTGGGTGAACTGTTTGGAAAAATCTAGTTGTAAAAAATGTAATAAAATGCTACTACAAAGCCTACTGGTTACACATTTACATTTTTCTTTTTATTATGAATTTATTGGAAAACATTTTATTCAATAAAAAAGAGCAGCAACTTTTATGTTTTATTTATGCACATAATGTTAGGATATTGTTTGTATTTCAATACCAATACATTTGTGATAATTTATATTAATAAGTATTTTAATTATTATTTTCCCCTATTATTTGGAATAAAGAAGAAAAACAGAACACCTATGAATCAGTAGTGCCAATCCATGGTCCAAATTTTTATATTAAACTTATCATATGCTAAAATAAAATATTTAATACTTATACTCAAAAATAAAGATTCAGGGCCATATGTATGAAAAATGTCTAGGTCTAAAACTCACTTTGTTGCCCATAGCAACCAATCAGAGCGCCCCTCTCATTTTTTTAAGAGCATTATATGAATGAGAGGGGTGCTCTGATTGGTTGCTATGGCAACAAAGTGAGTTTTAGGCCTAGACAGTTTTCATACATGTGGCCCTTAGAATCTATTCACATTAGCACAACACCTTTTATTCTTAATGCATCCAAGGCAGCTTAGCCACATATTACTTAAAGGGGTTCTACAGGATCTTTTTATTTGTTATATGGATCACCACTTTATTGTATTAAACTCGGTAATTCATACTTCCCGGTTTCCCTGTATATTATATGGTATGGTCAATGGCACCAATAAAATTATGTTTTGACCTCCCAAAGAAAACCTTTGCATGTCTTTGAAGATAAAAAAAATAAAAAAGTTATGGCTCTTGGAAGGAGAGGAGGAAAAAAATAAAGTGGCAAAAAATTCTGACCATGCAGTGTGAAGGGGTAAACAAGCTCAAGAAGGCACAGTGCAAATACTGCTCAGAAATCCTGACTGGTATTTGCACTGTTGTCGGGCCGTGCACATGGCTGCCGGGGGATGGCTTTTCTCCCTCAAGGGATAACCACAAGTTAGGACCGCAAAACGTGTCAGGACTACTTATTGGTTGTATGGTTTTAGTTACCACAAACAAGTGCCAATAAGAAGTAGGGAAACACAATATCAGGAAGTAATGTTTATCAGGGCTGACACAAGCACCTACCTAACATTGATGCAGTTTGTTATTGCTATGCCTTAGATGTCTATAATGTAAAAATCCCTATGAGGGAGTTTTCTGTGACTCTCTAAACAAAGATCCCACATAAAGCTAGATCCCTGTCAGTTTCATTATTAGTAATTGCAAGAAAAGATATAAGGAAAAAAAAAAAAAGACAAAGGGGAATTTTTTCCTTCCTATAAAAAAAAGGTTCAACCTCCAGAAGCAACAAGAATTCTTTACCATAACGACTATAAATCTGATAAATAGCCACTTCAGATGTTACTCAAAGCAGGAACAGCGGACAGCTTCAAAAAAAGCTAAACAATAACTTCCAAAATAATAATATTAATAATTATGTAGATATAATTCAGTTCTTTTGAATGTTGATACAGTCTGATCAACACTAAAGTAAAAAAATTCCTTTTGTGACAAATCAGTTCTTATCTTATGGGTTCTATATTTTTTAATCAAAAGGGGGAAAAAAGGTTTTAAAATGACCTATACCCCTCCCTTCCATCCATCTCTTATGCCTGCCTTTGGTTGCACTTGAACTTTTTTCAAGCATACTAACTAAATACCACACAAACAGCCATCACACACACCCTTTTATTCTTCTCAATACTAGCCACATCTAGACAGGTAGTAATTTTGTGGACTATCATAAAATAAGAAAGACTACTGATAAATAAAATTAATAAGCATGTAATATGACATTTAAAAAAAGTTCCCATTCATTCAATAAAGCTTGTGGGGGGAGTTTCGGAAAATATAGGGTGATATTTATGCAGACTTTCTTAACAAATTGGCAGATAAAATGTTAAGGTCTAGAAGGGTCTAATGGGATTCTTTGAGGAAAGCAAACTTTGAAACACTAAACTGTTTTTATTCGAGCAGAAATTATTTTTCCTAGTCCTATCATTCCAAACCCTTCAACACACACATACATTCTAATCAACTATATTGTACAACTGATACAACTCAAAAAGCATGTTATACCATCCATTCAATGCCAGATATTAGATCTCATAAATATTCTTTTAAAAAGCATTTTAGGTGCTGATGCTTTACTCTGAATATGCAGTTCAGTATTCACTGGCTATTTTTTTTTACCAGTTACTGATTACCATTTATTTTATCATTCATCATTTGGCTGTTTCCGTGCAGCAATGGATTACATAGGGATTAGTCATTTAATAAAATCTAGTGTCACCTAAAATTTGTTGCATTTTATGTAAAATGTTAAATTGGAACTGTAGTGACAAGTATAAATCATGGCTTTATAAAACAGATGAGGATGACAAGCCATAAATTATTGTAGAAAGTATAAACCTCTGGTATTTACAGCAATAATGGCTGTGCTTGGCTCTCCAAAACAATACTTTTCAATAATAAGAAAAGGAGATGGCACAATACTATCATTGTGTTGAATAAGAGATAGTACCTTGCTTTTTCTACTGCATGTGATCTACAGCAACGAGCTACAAATACACCCAAGATAGTCTGATTATGCAGTCTCTCTTCCTTCTGCCTCATGCTCCTAGCTAAGCTATCAAATGTGTGTTAGATACAGTTTTTCATAAGAAGGAAAAGTATTTTCATAACTAGTGATGAGCGATTCTGTTGACAATTTTAATCGGTTAGATAACCGATATCGGCAATTATAATGCCGATATCCGATAGTCGATAATGGTTTTGGGAAAACTGACACGCAGTGAGTGCAATAGAACTGGAAAAACAAAAGGGACAATTCCACCCCCTATCAGAGGGATGCTGGCAAAAAAGTGGTCAAAAAAACATTGCTTTTTCAATTCAAGGTTACAGGACACACTGGGCTACACAATATCACCCCTCCTTTCCAAACCCTCTCCTCCCCCCACCCCCGCGGCTGCACACACCACTAGATTTCTTTAAAACTTTCTCTAACTAAATAAGAAGTGAAATTCTTTAATCTAACTATATTCTAAGCTACAGCTAGGTTTTGTGTATAAGAAGAGACTGTCTCTCTGAGTTGTTAGAACAGCTATTGGTTCAGACGCCGAGACGTCCTGCTGTGAAGTGACATAGCCAGAAAATGAGCTGAACAGGAAAACAAGGTCACATGATTTTTGCAGCCAATGAGATTCATACACTGCCAAGTGGTGACGTCGTACATCCTCCTCACCCCTCTCTATCTTTGGAGCTCATTGGCTGGCCGCCAAAATCACAGGAAACGCTGAAAAAGGCGTGATAGTAAATGGTTATCTATAAGATTGTCACCTAAACTATAGCGTAATCGGATAATTCCGATAAGCCTAAAAACCGTGCCGATTTCAACTTTTGTCGATAATATCACTCATCCCTATTCATAACAACTGACTTTGTTGATCACAGAAGCAAACTACTCAGACTACAGTTTTAATTTTTCCAAAAATAGTTAACACTCTTAAACCTGAACTGAATTTGGTTTCTACTGGCTTCAAGGACAGTCTTAAACACCTAGACTGTCATACATAAAAGGCAGTGCCAAAGTGCTATGTTTAGAATTGTGCCATTAATTTTTTACCTTGTATGCAGCTTATTTCATTGTAGATTGGATGTGTATTAGCCGTTTTCACAGAAACCATATCAATAAGTGGGCTTACCCCCAACCTGTGCTTTATAAACTATGATGCTGATTCCAATTAAAAATTATGGGGTGGAATTCACATGCATTTCACCACAAAACACACTTGGCTTTTTGGTCAAAATGTGTTGGAAAGTCCATCCCGAGAAGGGGGACTTAGAATGGAGAAATGAGGCTCAGCATCTGTTTCTAAAACATTTCGTATGAGGATGGTATGGTATATCTATGTGCATTGGCTTAAAGGGGTTGTCCAGCTCATATTTTTATTTTTAACAGCATAACTAGGCCCATTTAAAATAAGAAAAATGATACTCACCTGACCCCTCACCTTCTTTCCTGTGCCGCACTGTCCTCAACATCCACTGGTCTACAACTTACTGCCTTACTTCTGGAAAGAAACATCACTGCTGCAGCTATTGATTGTCAATTACATCACCATTTGGAAGCCAAAATCTCCAATTGGTGATGTAGTTGAGTAGCAAGTGACTGCTGCAGCCAATAAGTAGCTGTGGTGGTGATGTTTCTTTCCAGAAGTTAAAGACAGAAGACGGGCAACTGGTGAGGATAGCGTGAGCTGAAATGAAGGTGAGGGAACAGGTGCCTATAATTTTTTTTTATTTTAAATGGGCCCAACTATGCTATAAAAAATAAAAATATTAAATAAAAATATGTGCTGGACAACCACTTTAATATATATAAAAAGAGTGCTTTGTCCTTTTACTCACTTGAAAAAAATATCTCCTATTTGTATTAAAACTAGCATTACAAAGCTTTTTCAGCTTTCATTAACAGCAAAAAATTACGCGTAATTTTAATTTGAACATTTTTAAATATGTATTTTGTGACACTGTTTAACTTTCTAAAAATAAAGTTTACTTGATGGTTTTAAAGAGTGCTTACATTCTATCTAATCCAGAATTTATAAGAACTAATTCGTGGGGGAGTATAGTTTAATATTTTTAGATTATTAATCACTTATCAAATTTTCACATACAGATACGTCATAATTAGGGATGAGCTATTATAATCGACAAAGTTGAAATCGGCACGATTTTTAGGCTGATCGAAAATTTCCGATCACGTGATATTTTAGGTGACAATCTTACAGATAATCTATTACTATCGTGCAATTTTCAGCGTTTTCTGTCATTTTGGCAGCCAGCAAATCAGCTTAGAGCATAGAGCAGGGTGAGCTGGATGTGCGACGTCATGACTGTGATGTGTATGGTTGTCATTGGCTGGAAAAAGCACATGACCTAGTTTTGCATAGAACAGCGCTTCCTGCTCAGCATCAGTCTTTCAGTGTCTAACATTAGAGCAAGACGTCTGCTGCGTGTCTCTCAATACAGCTCAGCTAAGAGACACAATTCTTATCTTTATTCACACAGACAACTATGCTTTTAGCTTGGAACATCAGAATATACCATATATACTCGAGTATAAGACGATCCGAGTATAAGCCGAGGCACCTACTTTTGCCCAAAAAAAGGGGAACACTTATTGACTCGAGTATAAGCCTAGGGTGGAAAACGCAGCGGCTACTGGTGAATTTTAAAAATAAAAATGGATACCAATAAAATTACATAGGCAGTTTAATGTCCCCCATAGGCAATTATAGGCAGATGTATGGCCCTATATGCAGGTATAGGCAGGTATATGTCCCAAAAGGCACGTATATGGCCCCATTGGCATGTAATAGGCAGTTATACACTCACCGGCCACTTTATTAGGTACACCATGCTAGTAACGGGTTGGACCCCCTTTTGCCTTCAGAACTGCCTCAATTCTTCGTGGCATAGATTCCACAAGGTGTTGCAACGATGCTCAATTGGTACCAAGGGGCCCAAAGAGTGCCAAGAAAATATTCCCCACACCAGGGACACCACCACCACCAGCCTGAACCGTTGATACAAGGCAGGATGGACCCATTGCTTTCATGTTGTTGACGCCAAATTCTGACCCTACCATCCGAATGTCGCAACAGAAATCGAGACTCATCAGACCGGGCAACGTTTTTCCAATTTCTCTACCGTCCAATTTCGATGAGCTTGGGCAAATTGGAGCCTCAGTTTCCTGTTCTTAGCTGACAGGAGTGGCACCGGTGTGGTCTTCTGCTGCTGTAGCCCATCTGCCTCAAAGTTCGCCGTTACTGTGCGTTCAGAGATGCTCTTCTGCCTACCTTGGTTGTAATGGGTGGCTTTTTGGGAGTACTGTTGCCTTTCTATCAGCTCGAACCAGTCTGCCCATTCTCCTTTGACCTCTGGCATCAACAAGGCATTTCCGCCACACAGGACTGCCGCTCACTGGATGTTTTTTCTTTTTCGGACCATTCTCTGTAAACCCTAGAGATTGGTTGTGCGAGCAAATCCCAGGAGATCAACAGTTTCTGAACTACTCAGACCAGCCCTTCTGGCACCAACAACCATGCCACGTTCAAAGGCACTCAAATCACCTTTCTTCCCCATACTGATGCTCGGTTTGAACTGCAGGAGATTGTCTTGACCATGTCTAAAATGCCTAAATGCACTGAGTTGCCGCCATGTGATTGGCTGATTAGAAATCAAGTGTTAACGAGCAGTTGGACAGGTGTACCTAATAAAGTGGCCGGTGAGTGTATGTCCCCCATAAGCAGATTATAGGGCAGGTATATGGCCCATACGCAGGTAATAGGCAGGTATATGGCCCCATAGGCAGGTAATAGGCAGGTATATGGCCCCTCAGGCAGGTTTAGGTCAGGCCGTAGGCAGGTATAGGGCAGGCTGTAGGCAGGGTAAAGGCAGGAATAGGGCAGGCAGTAGGAAAGTATAGGACAGGATGAAGGAAGATATAGGCAGCAGTAGGCAGGTATAGGCAGCTACAGGCAGGTAGAGGGCACGAAAAGGGAAGGCTGTAGGCAGGTATAGGCAGCTGTAGGCAGGTAAAGGGCAGGTATAGGGCCGGCTGTAGGCAGGTATAGGGCAGGTATAGGCAGCTGTAGGCAGGTATAGGGCAGGTATAGGGCCGGCTGTAGGCAGGTATAGGGCAGGTATAGGCAGCTGTAGGCAGGTATAGGGCAGGTATAGGGCAGGCTGTAGGCAGGTATAGGGCCGGCTGTAGGCAGGTATAGGCAGCTGTAGGCAGGAATAGGCAGCTATAGGCAGGTAAAGGGGAGGTATAGGGCCGGCTGTAGGCAGTTAGAGGGCAGGTATAGGCAGCTGTAGGCAGGTATAGTGCAGGTATAGGGCCGGCTGCAGGCAGGTATAGGGCAGGTATAGGCAGCTGTAGGCAGGTATAGGGCAGGTATAGGGCCGGCTGTAGGCAGGTATAGGCAGCTGTATGCAGGAATAGGTAGGCAGGTATAGGGCCAGCTGTAGGCAGGTTTAGGGTAGGTATAGGGCCGGCTGTGGGCAGGTATAGGCAGCTGTAGGCAGGTATAGGCAGGCTGTAGGCAGTTTAAAAAAATAAAAACAACAATCACTTACCTGGATCCCCGCTGCTCCGTCTCCCGGGCGTGTTCCTCGGTCTTCTCGGCACAGGCGGGTGACGTCATCAGGCCGCGCACACAGCGTGATGACACACGCTGCCTGTGCCGGAAACTCCGGACGGCCGCGAGTTTGCGGCCGCCCGGAGACCACTGCGGTGCAGGGAGCGCTCGCTCTCTGCTCTGCAGTGGTATCTCTTCACCTATATGCGCTCCGGAGGAGTTATATGCAATCAGTTATATGCGCTCCCTGTGGAGCCGCATATAACTGAAGTGTCCCCGTCGGCGCACGGGCCATCGCAGCGCCCGAGCGCCGACAGTGACTCGAGTATAAGCCGAGGGGAGATTTTTCAGCACATTTTTTGTGCTGAAAAACTCGGCTTATACTCGAGTATATACGGTAGGTAGAATAGAGAATTTCAGTTCTTATTTAGTTAGACAGAGACTTTTAAAGAAGCATCTAGCGCTGTCCAGCTGCGGAGGAGAGAGGGGGCGGACAGACGCACGAACAGACAGACAGACAGGCTTTGGAAAGGAGGGTGCATATTGTGCAGCCCAGACTCTGCTTTGAACGTGCACTGAAATGGCATTTTTTTACCACTTTTTGGCCAGCACACCTTGCACCTGAGGTTTTTTTCAAATAGCCACGTTGTACGGCAATTTTGATACAGTAATTTTCTAGTAACTGTTCTCATTTGTCATTGCTGCAAAAAACGCAATTTCTCATACGTGTAACTTTTAAATAGCTGTATTTCACTTTGGTGTGGCCCATTTTTTTCAAAGAGCCACCTTGTACTAAAATTTGGATACAGAAATTTTGTAGTAACTGTTGGTGTATTTCATTGGTGCAAAAACCACCTTTTGTTATCCGTATAACTTTTAAAGAGTCAGGCTACGGTCCAGGACAAGCATAGTCAAAGTCCAGTTCAACTAAAATGGTGGTTCAAAGACTCCTTTTTCCGACACTTTTTAATCTGTGGGTCAGACAGGTTTAATTTTCATACTGCGGTCCAGGACAGTTATAGTCAATGTCCAGTTCAACTAAAATGGTGGTTCAAAGACTCCTTTTTCCGGCACTTTTTAATCTGTGGTTCAGACAGGTTTAAGGGTCATGCTGCGGTCCAGGACAGGCATAGTCAATGTCCAGTTCAACTAAAATGGTGGTTCAAAGACTCCTTTTTCCGGCACTTTTTAATCTGTGGGTCAGACAGGTTTAAGGGTCATGCTGCGTTCTAGGACAGGGATAGTCAATGTCCAGTTCAAGTAAAATGATGGTTCAAATCATACTGCCTTCTGGCACTTTTTAATTTGTGGGTCATGCAGGTTTAAGGGTCATGCCGTGGTACAGTACAGGGATAGTGAATAGTCTGTTACTTTTTTTCTGTTACTCTTGTTGCCTAATTGTCTTGCCTAAGATGTAGCACATATCCAGTTTACTGTTGTGGATGTTAATTCCAGCTTCTCCACCCCTGTTTGGGTGTAAGAATGAAGGTGTTGTTCCTCTCCCATAGACTTTAATGGTCATCGGCGATAATCTGTTATCGACTATTGGATATCGTCATGATAATTGCCGATATCGACTATCGAAACGATAATGATAGTTGACACAATCGCTCATCACTAGTCATAATAGCAATAAGGTGGTATGTAAGTCCACTCCGTATGCATCTGGTAGCGGCTGATTAATACAGTCAGGACCTGCCACAAGCAGCCGGGATTGGAGACCACTCTGTTTCTGGTCTTTTAATCCTTTAAATAGTGCAGCGATCACAGCTGCAACATCTAAATGAGTGAGGAACAGTGCTGCATACCATTCCTTTGCTTGATCACCCTCATCCACGATGAGATTGGGAGATGCCAAGTGATTGTCATGGGGACTACAAGTAATAAAAAAAAAAGGTTTTTGCAAATAAAAAATAAAAAAGTTACATATAATATTATCACCATGTCCGTAAAAGGCTGGCCTATGAAAATATAATATTATTTATACCATACAGTGAACATCATTTAAGAAAAAAAAATCTGAATTGTAATATTGCCTTCCAAATGCCAAAATTGGCCATGTCGCATCCTCAAAACATTGAAATAAAAAGTGATCAAAAAGTTGCATGTTTTCCAACATGGCAGCAGTACCACAAAAACAAACTCTAAATCAGGTCCATAGATTAAAATACAAAAAAAGTATTGTTCATGGAAAATGGTACTGAATTGCAAAATTTAAAAAATAGTTAAAAAGTTGCTAGCTTTTTAAAAGTACTAAAACATAATAAAAACTCACATTCACTGGAGTCATACCGACTTGAAAAATATAGGTAATATATCATTTATACCATACAATGAACTCCATAAAAACAAAACCCCTGCAAAAATAGTGCAACTACTATTTTTTCATGCTACACCCCCACAAAGAATTTTGTTTGGGCTTCCTATTACATTATATGTAGTCAATTGTAACATTAGAAACTACATCTTGTCCTGCAAAAAACAAGCCAACAAAGGTCTTTATGGATAGAAAATTAAAAGGTTATGACTCCGGTGGGGAGGAGAAAATAGTATGACGTAAAGAATGTCTGCGGCATTAAGAAATTTATATTTCTTTATGATGGTCTTAGTCTCCAAGCAACCAAACCAACCACACCTATTCATAACATTAAATATATAAATAAATTGCAAAATTTAAAAATTCATATATAGTAGAGTAATATTGTAATGGGAAATAAAGGTGGGTTGTGGAGCCACTGTGACACCACCGGGCTTTCTCTGACAGGGCGAAACTATGTGGCCATCGGGTCTTTCACAGAGCCTCAGATGGTAAGGTTAGTTTATCCCGATGACTGCCACGTGCGACCGCAGAGCAGTTCCCAGCAGCTGACAAATGGGTTAGAAGCCCCAAAGCAAGGCACCACACAGAGATAGAGACAAGACCAGTAGACTAGGATAGAAAAATTAATACAAAACAGGGTACAGTGCAAAACAGACAGGAAGACCTGATAGAGGCCAAGGACCAGACTCGGTACAAACTAGACACAGTGCTGGAGCAAGACAATACAGAACAAGATACAAGATAGATAAACATGACAGGAAACTGACCAAAACGTAAGGCAGATTAAACAAGATAGGTATAACAACTTGGAACTCAGACTAGGAAACAAGCTAGGTACACAGGTTATGAACTCAGGCAGGAAACACAGACTAGGATACAAACAGATCATAGAACAGAAGGACAAGAACCAAGCAAGCAAAAGTAAGCCAAGGTTCAGACAAAGAGGTTGGGGAAAAGTTCGGTAATAAGGCCACAGGTGTCAGGCCCTTTAAGGATTTTTTTGCAGCCTCAGCCAGGGTGTGGCTTGGTGCTTGATGGGTTAAGCACTTGAGCCAATCCCTTGCTGGGGCGGGGTCTTTAAATCTTTTCCTGTCAACTACACCCTGCTGGTGATTGCTTCCTGTGTCCTAGCTGTGAATTTTGCTCTGCTGTGTTGTTTTGCTGGGTCTCTGGATTTTGGCTTGTCTTCCCAGTCACTCTCTCATCTTGTCCCTCATTATTGTGCATACTTCTGATATGACCCCAACCCATCTCTATTTGTTGTCTGTTTGCATCTGTTTCCCATTTGTCTTCCGTTTATCTTCTGTCTGTTATCACCCATTTTCTAAGCTAAATTTCAGGAAGAGGTTCAACTGCGGGGTCGCCAAACCCAGCAGGACCCAGTGGGGATAAATTCCTACAGGGTGCGGTTGCGCCTCTGATAGGAAGAAGGAACACAAGCAGAAGCAAGGTGCTTATAGCATGGCCAAACAGAGGGGAAAGATTGTGTGAACAGCGGCATTACAATTGTATTAACTATCATACATTTTTAGTTTCAAAGAGCTATGTGTACAATTTTCATGATAGTAGTAAAACAAAATTGATGCTGAATATGAATGCAATAAACTCTACAGATTTATCCACACGTTCATTTTGGATTCAGTTCTGTGATCATCCTTATACCGCAAACTTCATTTACAAAAATGGCCAACTTTGCACTTTACAAAATGGGTAGTGAGTCTGGATTGGCAGTTTGTCAACTCCTGCATTTGCTAGAATAGCTGATGTTCTTGAAAGTTTTTAAGGACTTTTCTAGGCTAATAAATGCTGAAATCAGCCAGTTACAACTAGTTTATTATTCACTGATGACTTTAATATTACAGTTACAATGTGTAGCAAAGACAGTGCTTTGATGTTTTGTTCACTGATGCTAAAACTATGCTATATCTGTAAACCAAAGGTAAGTCATTTTACCTTTAACAAACTTAGTTACACAGTTAATATGGATAACAAAAACGTCCATCAAGCTTAAAGGGATTATCCCACTTCAGAACTTGATTGCATATTGCTAGAATATGCCATAAATGTCAGACAGGTGCGGGCCCAGCTTTGGGACCAGGACCTATCTTGAAAAGAAGTCCCGAAACTTGCCACTCAGCTGTACTCGAAACTAATATCGATTTCAATTATAGATTCCTGTTCACCAGGCAGCTATTCCATAGATTTACAGTTCTTAGGGTTCAGAAGGCTTGTCGCCTGTGGAGATTGAACCTATTTGATTCAGATTGAGGGAGTACTACCTGTTTTTTAGATGGTTTTACAGTAAACTGCTTTTTACAATATTTTTTTGTAGGAGCCAAAAATAAATAAGTTTATAATGACCTGTGGTTCTAAGCCATATATTCATAATTATCTGTCGGTGTCAATGCCTTTATAGTTTTTATTTTCATGGGAGTCCCCAAAAGTTCCACCTATCTGGCTAATTGAAGTTAAAAGAAATTAAAAGCGACACAGTGGACAGTGGTCCAGACTTTCCTTCCCTCACTTATGTCGTCTCTTTTAATTTTTGAAATGTACAATTGTGTACTTAATAGTCCCAGGAAGTCATAGCAGTAGTAAGATGGCAGTTATTAAAATTTTCATTAGGCTTCTAGATGACATAGCAACCACACAGCAACTCGAAGTCTCCGCGTGTGGGGGGAGATAATTGGGGGGAGGAATGGTGGCAGAAAGTCATAGAAACAGTAAAATGGTAGCCATGAAAGTCCTCATTAGGCTTCTGGCTGCCATAGAAATCTCTTAACACCTCACAATCTTATCATGGGGGAGGGTGAATGGTGACAGAACTGGTGCGCAGCACCAGTCCTCCTTCATTTAGATGCCCCATTGTATAGATGGTGAAACAGCAGAGATCTGAGCTGCCTCCGATCTCTGCTGTTACTGGCGGGTATGTATTTAACAGCCAGCACCTGCCACATATGGGGCGGGCTCAGCGAGTGTGTCCCACTCCATAGCATCACCATGATGTACTGATATGTCATGGTGCGCTAAGGTGTTAAATAATCATTTTTTTTATTATAATATAATTCTACGGTCATTTGTGCACTTTGTTGCTATGATTAACCATGTTTTTTCTCCTAACAATCCTATTTCTGTGATGTGCCTTGATTTTATGTGGCTTTAGGTCTTTATGACCCGTTTTTTCTTTATAACACGAAAGACTATGTTATTTTTTGTACAGGTTTTGTGTGTTGCATTCATTATTACATGTATACTTTAGATAAGTTTTTTTTTGTTCATATGGTACAGAGTGAGCACTACTAGTTTAGGAACAAAACTGTTAGGATGTGTTCCCACGGCATTGACAAAATACCGGTCGGATTTTACAACCAGTATTTTGTCTCTTTTTTGGCATGGAAGGGGAAAACTTTTGACTGCAGTTTGTGAATTCAAGCTGTCCCCCTTCACATTCAATTGTTTATGTTCTGCCCGAAAACCAGGCAGAAGAATGAACATGTTCTAAGTTTTTAGCACCGCCGGCGGTGTAAAAACCGTTTGGCAGAAAATCCGTTCCGTGGGGACTGCTGAACGGATCTTCTATTAAAGTCTATGAGTAGAGATGGGCGAATTGATTCTAACAAAGTGGAATTCTTTTAGAATTTCAGTAAAACTTTGATTCTGAACAAAGTCGAAGTTTGATGTGATTCGCGGGAACAAAGCATGTTTTTAATTGATAAAATGGCTGCAAGCACATGGTGTTACATGGGGCAAAAAAGTCTGGGAGGAAGAAAGGAGGACCCTGAATGACATGTGCAGAAATTAAGCCAATCAGAGACCGGCGGGTTTCTGTGACATCACCGCACTATATAAGTCCGAACGCGACACTGTCAGTTTACACTCCTCTCTCTGTGCCGTGTTGTAGCTGCTGCAATAGCTCTAGCTGAGATCTCACACAAAAGAAATAACCTTTATACAGCGATTTGGGGGGGGGGGGTTCACAGCTTTTCTCAGAGACTGCTTCTCTTACGGTCTAATTTTGATTTTGTGCGTTATTGGAATTGAAGTCCAGTGTGCGTCCAATTCAGCTAGACATAAATTTTAATGCTATCTGGTCAGTTCTGGAGCATATTGAATATCCAAGGGTTATCTAAGCCTGTTTTTGCTGTTGTATTCAGTTAAAGAAACCGCATTTTTACAATCCACATACCAGTTAATTTTTGGTTGCTCATTTCTTTTGCGCAGTTTATATCCAAGGGTTACCCAAGCCTGTTAGTGGGTTCATTTGGAGTCAAATACAGGGTGGTTATTTATGTCAGTATGTCAGACAGAGAGGTGGCAGGCTCTTTACAGGCAGTGGCACAAACATTCCTGGAGCAGGCACAGGTCACAGCACAGCAAGGGGACGTCGCAGCAGGGGTCACTCGTTGAGGCCAGAACTGCCGGTGTCATCTAGCGGCTGTGTGTTGACCAGCAACCCAAGGGTTCTTCATTGGTTGACTATGTCATACACTTCCTCCCAGATGACATCTGACAACCCCAGCCAAGAGTTGGTGGGAACGTCAGACACAACACTTAGTTGGCATGGCACGGGAGCGGGTAAGCGGCCCTCACCTGTCCTCAACCTGCCTCTGTCCCATCCAGTTCCCTCAGCCAGTGATCTACTATGTGGTCTGGGCTCAGCGCCATTATACAGCGAGGATGAACAATTTGAGGAGGGCAGTCAGCAGCTACTTGGCAGCGAAGAAATGGGGCCGATATCCCCTGTCTCTTGCAGTAGGCGGCAAAGTATAGATGTGGAGAGTGGCATGGGAGGTCATGTTGTGAGGGGTCAGCCTCTGCATACCAAGACCGTTGAGGAGGACAGCAGTGAAGATCAAACAATATTGGATGATGATGTAGCCGACCGCACTTGGGAGCCAGGTGAAGCAAGAGCTTCATCATCGTCAGGAGAAGAGGGTGTCAGCTTGCGCCTCAGGCAGCAGCACAGCCAGCAAGTGGGTAGTGTGGCCGTGAGTCAACAGGGTAGCAGCAGTGCGAGGTCGGGAGCCAAGCGGCCACGGGGTAGACAACTCGCTTCGCAGGTCCAAGAAATTAGCAGCACAGGGGCTCAATGAGGCAGCGGCAGTAGTATTCTCTCAGTGCGGAGCGTTGGCGGTAAAATCAGCTACTCGGTGGTGTGGCAGTTCTTTGGTAAGACACCGAAGGAGCCGAATATGGGTATATGTAGAACCTATGGGCAGAAAGTGAAGCATGGCCAGGGAGCTAATGTTGGTACCACAGCCCTGCGTTAACACATGCAGCGTCACCAAACAAGGCTCAGATGTGGTAGTCCATCATGCCGCCGCAGCAACCGCAACGCCCAGTGGCACACATGCCATTGCAGCCAGTCAAGGCTCCACCACCTCTGCAGGAGGGAGCTTTTTCTCTTTGCCATCATCTCCTGATCCAGATGCTCTTGCTCCTCGCTACTCATTACTGCGCTACTGCAAAGAGACAACAGTATGCGTTCAACCATCCTAAGGTGCAGAAGATGACCATGCTCCTGTCCAAGTTGATGGCACTACAGTCCCTCCCTTTCCAAATGCTGGACTCTGCACCGTTCAGAGAATTAATGCCCTGTGCCGAGGCGAGGTGGAGAGTCCCAAGCCATAATTTATTTTCCAAAAAGACAGTATCAGCCCTTCACAAATATGTAGAACAGAAGGTGGGCCAGTCCTTGAACTTATCAGTTTGTTCCAAGGTGCACGGCAGCGCGGACGTGTGGAGCTGTAACTACGGTCAGGGCCAGTACAAGTTCTTTACGGCCTACTGGGTGAATGTGTTTCCTGCCCAGGCACACCAACAACTTGGACAGGAGACACCACTTTCTCCTCCACGTTGTCAAACTGCTGCTCCTGCGCCAATGTCCGCCTCCTCCTCCTCCATCACCATCTCCGCCTCCACAAGTGCTGCTCCATTACGCTACATGTGTAGGGCACAGCGGTGTCACGCAGTTCTACACCCGGCTTGCCTTGGCAAGCGAAGTCACACAGGGGATGAACTGCTCCGTTTCATGCAGCAAGAAATCGATGTGTGGCTTTCTCCGCGCCAGCTGCAAATCGGAACCACGGTAACGGACAATGGGAGGCACACCCTCTTTGAGTTGCAGCGCCAGAATGGCCTCCCCCAACACACGCTGATGTTTCCACCCGTTGGAATTCCAGCCTGCACATGTTGTACCGACTGTATGAGCAGAGAAAGGCCATTAACGATTTTTTGATGATCCAGGCGGACAGGTGTACTCCCCTGTGTAACTTTGATGTCAGCCAGTGGCAGCTCATGCGTGACACCTGCTGTTTGCTGAGGCCATTTGAGGAGGCACATTATTTGTCATGCGCCAGGACTACGGAATGAATAACGTCATACCACTGCTTCATGTCCTGGAACAGATGCTGAAAAATCTATCTAGGCAGGGAACTGGAGACGTGGCGACTACATCTCGCGGCCACATGAGTCCGGTGGGGACTTAACTGGAGGAAGAGGAGGACATTGGAGCACAAGCATTGTCTGGTGAAATGAGTGGATTTTCTACCCAGGTGACAGGAGAGTAGGATCAGGAGCAGCTGGAGGAGGTAGATGGAGATGAAGAAGATGAGGCAGATGACCCGCAAGCACCATGGCAGTATACAGTGGAGATGGAGGCAGGGAGTCCCTTGGAGTCACTTGTGCAGATGGCCCGCAGCATGCTGATTTGCCTGGCTAGTGACAGACGAATAGTCAGCATCCGGCAGAGGGATGACTTCTGGCTCTCCACCCTATTGGACCCTCTCTACCGGTCCAAAATGGGAGCCTTTTTCCCAGCTGCTGAGAGGGAGGACATACTCAAATACTATAGAGAAATCCTCCATAGTCAGTTGTCCACTGCCTATTTGCGGCATCATCCCTCCTCTGACAGGTCTGACCGGGGGGTTCCTCAGCGCTCACGTACCACTGCCGTGGCTGCTGTGGGAAGGTGGGGGTAGGAGCAGTACCAGCTCCATCAGCAGCAACCTAAGTCTGGAGTCGCTGATGAGCAGCTTCCTTCACCCGCCTAGTGAGGAGGGCACTCACCAGCAGCAGCAGCAGGACCTGGAGCAGACCCTGAACCAACAGGTGGTGGCCTACTTGGACAGCACTCTGCCACCCCAGTTAGAAGATCCGCTGGACTACAGGGCAGCCAAACTGGATGTGTGGCCGCAACTTGTTGAGTTTGCAGTGGAGAAGCTGTCCTGCTCGGCCAGTAGTGTGGCATCAGAGCGGGTGTTCAGTGCGGCGGGGGCCATCGTTACCCCAAGGAGAACCTGCTTGTCCACCGGAAATGTGGAACGACTGACCTTTGTCAAGATGAATCAGGCGTGGATCGGCCAGGATTTCCACACACCAATGCCTTAGGCGTCAGACTACATCAGCCATGACGCCTCACCAAAACTTTGAGAAATGAGTCTGGATTCAAACTACCTTCCTCAGCCACTATTCTGATGCCGCCACCCGCCTGATGCCACACATCTGCTGCCAGTTTCTCCATCTGCCTACCACCATCTTGAACAGGGAATGGTATTGCCACCCACCTCCATTCTCTGTCATTGTGCCACTCTATGACCTCATATTGCTGCTGCCATGTCTTCCACACTGTGTCATTGTGCCACTCTCTGACCTCATGCTGCTTCTGCTGCTGTTATTTTTGCTGCGGTCACGTCTACACCCTGTCATTATGCCACTCTCTGACCTCATGCTACTGTTGCTGTTGTTGCTGCTGCGTCACCTCCACTCTCTGTCATTGCGCCACTCTGTGGCCTACTCCTGTTTTTGCCACCTCCAAAATGTCATTGTGCTACTGTCTGACCTAATGCTGCTGTTGATGACGTCATCTCCACACTGTGTCATTGTGCCACTTTGTAGGCTCCTGATGTTGCTGCCACCTCCAGAATTTGTCATTGTGCCAGTCTGTGGCCTACTCATGCTGCTGCCAAGTGACCGCTGTCTCACTGGAACATCCTGTGGTTTCCTAATGCTGTTTCCCCCTCACCACTCTATAACTCCTGTTTTTGCCACCTCCCGAATGTCATTGTGTAACTGCCTGACCTCATGCTGCTGCTATGGCTGCTGCCATGACATACACACTCTGTCATTTTGCCACTGTCTGACCTCATGCTGCTGCTGTTGCTCCTGCCGTGACCTCCACACTGTGTCATTGTGCCACTCTGTGGCCTACTCCTGTTTTTGCCACCTCCAGAATGTCATTGTGCCACTGTCTGACCTCATGCTGCTGCTGTGGCTGCTGCCGTAATCTCCACACTCTGTCATTGTGCAACTCTGTGGCCTACTCCTGTTTTTTCCACCTTCACAATGTCATTGTGCCACTGTCTGACCTCATGCTGCTGTTGTGGCTGCTGCCGTGCCCTCCACACTCTGTCATTGCGCCACTCTGTGGCCTACTCCTGTTTTTGCCACCTCAGAATTTGCGATTGTGCCTGTCTCTTTCCTCCTGCTGCTGCTTTTGATGACGTCATCTCCACACCGTGTCTTTGTTCCCCTGTGTGGTCTGCTGATGTTGCTGCCACCTCCAGAATTTGTCATTGTGCCACTCTGTGGCCTACTCATGCTGCTGCCAAGTGACTGCTGTCTTACTGGAACACCCTGTCATTTCCTAATGCTGTTTCCACCCTCACCACTCTATGACGTTGCCACTATGTTTAGTTTTCCCCTTCTTTTCACCTGTCAGAAGGAATGGGAAGGATCAGGATTGTCTAGCCAAAAGCAGGAGTGGATACAGAACACAGAAGACATGCAAATATCCCATTTACCTCTCTGTTTTGGATCAACTCCTGTTTTTGGCCTTAGCAATACTCATGGATTATTGACCGATTGAAAGCGGACACTGACGTCAACACAAAATTACTGCCGAGACCCTCTCCACTCATTTGGTGGGGCCTCTACATGTATCAGCGTTTAACAGAACAGGTTCTGTCATATTTTGTGACGGTTTAAAGCTCTGGCCTCATGAAGTGACCCCTGCTGTGATGTCCCCTTACTGTGCTGAGACCTGTGTTCTTTGATGCTATCATAGGATCTTAGCCCTCAGCTTGTTTTTTTCCAGCTGGCACTGCCATGACTTCATCAGACTGCAGTCCTCCTTCAGTTTTTTGGTCAGTTTTGCCCTCTTAAGTGCCCAGGGAAATTTAGAGTGAAGTGATTCTAACAGCGGCGGCACTCATGTGCGTGTCATACTAAAACACAACATTATATGAAGACCAAACCAAGCTCCATCTGCATATTTAAGCGTGGCACAATGTTCTACAGCACCCTGCAGGCTCTGTGCAACCTGAAAATAGCTGTTTTTTAACGCGATTCGTCCCAAAGTAATTCGGACTGAAACGGATTTTGTCTGAAAATTCGGCAAGGTCGGCGAACCGAATTTTTGAGAAATTCGCCTATCTCTTTCTATGAGGAGTTTTACTTGTCGGTTCTAAAACTGCAAATAATCTGAAAAACTGACCAGTAACCTTTGCTGTGGGGACAAGCACTTACCTTGTGATCTGAACTTACTGTTTACAAACAGGCCATGGTGCTCTGCAGAGTGTTATACCCCTTTATATCTTTTTAGTCTGCAGGTAAAAGTAGCAGTAAAACAAATGGGGTTTTAGTCAGTTTTCCTAATGTACAAGTGCTAAAAATAAAATACAATATATGAGATCCTTTACATTAACATAAATGTGCTTGAGCATGTCAAGATAATGTCTAATATCTACATGATAACTAAAGAGAGGAAGTGTAAATGAAGAGCAAATCTGACAGGTCATGACAGGAATATCAAGGAGCTTATCGTGGCTTTTATACACATAAAAATCATTCGATATTAATTCCAGTTGGTGCACTACTCCCAAATATTGCCTACAGCACTATTAAAATGAAAGGCTAACTTGGAAATTCATAGAATCTAAAATAAAAAATAGGTGCTCAAAAGAGATTTTAGTAACTTGCATTTCTTTTCTAAATTATCTGTTCTATCGTCTTTACTTTGGGAATAGAAATGTTTAACATTTTTAAGTAGGCTCCTGCTGCAAAGTGGGCAGTATGGGAAAAAATGCAAGCTCAAATAAAATCAGTTAATATGATGCATAAAACATAAAGAAACAAAATAGTGCATAACCTTGTATACGTGGAACCAAAGTTCTGCTGCATATGTATGAAAAAATCCTCTCAAATAAACCTTAGTTGATGCCAGTATGTGCTTTAAGCCTTGGAATCCTCTGGAAGACTTGGTTTATGAAAACTCTATTGCAGTAATTTGTACTATTGATGTCCTTAGAAGAAATTTACATTATGACTTCATTACTGAAAGCTCTGGCACATTACCACTGCATATTGACATACATTAACAGAGCTCTTTAGTTATATTAATACACAGGCTCATATTCTTAGATCATTGTACAAATCAATGTTAAAGCTGGAATGAAAATACTAATCTAAGATTACTCTTTTGTATTGTGCATTTTGTAACCATAAACATAAAGAGATAATGATGTCCAAATTAAGGGCCAAAAGACCTGTCTGGAATGAATGGGAAAATATAAGAGGAGCAATGTCGGTGGCAATCTTGACAAATTACAGATGTAGGAATGTTTATTTGGCAGTGATATCCTACTGCACTGTATAATGTGATCTTAAATCAAAACAAAAGCCATTGGAAATCACTAAAAAGTAGAGATAATTTTCTGTACCACAGTATTATAATGTGATAATGGGTAAAAAACAAAATCACAGTTTAGGAAAATAGAGTGGTCTGGACCATAACCTCTCTTCTTATCTAGTAATAGTGTAACACCCCCCAAAAGAAATCCAAAATAAAATCACAGAAAGAACATAGGGAGGATGTACCAAATAAGATATCTTTTAATATAATATTTTTAAAAATCCAAAACTAACACTTTCCCTGATGTACCCTCAAAAAGAAATAAACCCTTCCTGAAGTGGAGCCAACGCCCTGAAAAGGGCGACCCCAAGCAGGACCAAGACCCATGTCCCTAAAAAGAACAAAGGAAACAGTTTAACAAGCGTTACAGTCAAAAACATTTCAGTTTCTAAGATGAAACTGGCAATAGCAGATACCACAACATAACACTCTGGCCAAAACAGATACAACAAACTAACACTCCAAGAATTGTGTGAATTTATAATGGTTAAATAAAGTTATGCTGCATCTGTATGGCAACATCAAATTCTGACCTTGACTAATTTATATATATATATATATTATATATATATAAATATATATTCTATTATATATATATATATATATATATATTATAGTATATATATATATATATATATATATAATTTAAATATGGAAAGAATGCTTCTACATAAACGTAGAAAAGGATTCTTTACTGTAAGAGCAGTGAGACTCTAGAACTCTCTGCCAGAGGAACTTGTCATGGTGAATTCACTAACTGAATTCAAAAAGGGTGTGGATGCATTTCTAGAGTGCAATAATATAACACGTTATACTGACCAGGATTCTGGAGAAGGGTCGTTGATCCAGGGATTTATTCTGATTGCCAGATTGGAGCTGGAAAAAAAAGAATTGTCCTTAAATGAGGACAATTGACTTCTACCTCATGGGGTGTTTTGCCTTCCTCTGGATCTACCATTCCTCACAGCGATCGGGATACCTGCGGCGAAATCGCGGGACCCAGATCGCTTCACATGGCAAAGGGGAGCCTTGTAAAGGCTTCTATCGCCTCCATGTTTTAAATTTCCCCACTTCCAGCCCCAGGCAGGAAGTGGATAAAAACCGCCATCTTTGTAAACCCTAATGCATTGTATATGCAATGCATTAGGCTGTATAAATGATCACACCCCCTAGTGGTGAAGTAAAAAAAAGAGTTTATTTTACAAATAAAAAAATAAAAAAGTTACACATATTTGGTAGCGCTGTGTCCAAAAAAGTCAGATCTATTAAAATATAACATAATTTATCCTGTACGCTGAACACAGTAGAAGAAAAAAATCCAAATGCTAAAATTTCACGTCACATAAAAATTGGAATAAAATTGATCAAAAAAGTTGCATGAATTTCAAACTGCTAGCAATAAAAAGTACACTTCAGCCCACAAAAAATGCCCCCTCACTCAAGTCTGTAGGTGTTAGTACAAAAAAGTTATTGGCCGCACAAAATGGCACTGCGGCGCAAATTTCAAAAGTAGAAAATGTTTGCGTATCAACTGATGCATATCAACCTGCAGAATACATCATTTTTTCCGGAGATTGAACGCCATAAAAACAAAAGGCACAATTACATTTTTTTTTTCACATTTTGCCCCACTTAAATTTTTTACCATTTCCCAGTATGTTCTATGGTATGTTGAATAATACCACTAGAAAGTACATCTTGTCCCGCAAAAGAAAAGCCCTCATATGTCTATTTCGTTGGAAAAATAAAAAAGTTATGGCTTTCAGAAGGTGAGGAGTAAAAAAAAAAAATAGAGCCATATTATTATGACCGTCCATCAGGAAGGGGTTAAACCTGCATGGAGTTGTGTGGCATTCATCATCTATTGTTTACTATGAAGTGGTCATCAGTGTGTGATATAGACAAAGGACGTCCACTTCTTTGCCTTTCTGTGACTCTTCCAGTCTCTCTGTATCTTCCACTCTAAGCTAAGCTCTAGAAATCAGCAAAAAGTACATGAAACATGTAGTAACAGTTGGAAATGTGCATTCTAAGTGATAAGATTAGTTACTTTTAAAAAAATAAAAATCAGAAATATTCTTTGTTCAATCCTGAAAATTTCAACCAAAAGTCAAATAACCCTAACTTTTTATGAGTAGTTTATTTTTGTTTTGTGTCTAATTAATGATAATTTAGCCTTATTCTGAGTGACTTAGCGTCAGATATGTCTTTCTTGACTGTAATGATTGCCAGCAGTTAAGGACTTGAATATTCATACCACTAGAATAGACTTTGTCAGGCAGATCCTTTCCATCCTTCTACTCCCAATTTAATCACTCAAGTGACAAGAAATGCTAAATATAGCAGGAGAAATGTGATTTGACACATCTTTTCCATCTAGAACTGTCTTAAAATGCAAAGTTGATCTAAGAAGTTTTATGCATTTGTGAATTATAAATTCTCTTCTTAGTGACATATACAATGCTTTAAATACAGCTTTAATCTTAATCATGTGTGTTATCTTTTTTTTTTTTTTTTCCTATGTTCTCCAGCCTATACAATTAGGGGGAAATAATGCAGTGAAATAGGATTGTTCATTAGTACTATCGAAATATAAATCAAAGACTGTATTTCAAAAAATCCATGAGCACAATGAATCTGTACTATGCTATAGACCACAAATTGTACTTCAATGCACCTCAATTCTTATTCTGAGTCTAGATTAGAGTTCTTCTTGTTCGTTGTTTACTTCACTCTTATAAGCGCTGAAATATAATATGTAGCAAAACTAGAAATGACTAGAAAAGTATTCAGTAGCAAACTTGAATACTTGTAAGGAACCAATAGGCAGCAAAGTAAGTCATCCACCATTTATTATATCTATTTAAAATATGACAAGTAAGCACAAAATAATGGCTAACAAGTTTTCGAGAACATCATTGTTTCCTTGGTCAATGCACAAACATTAGCTGTACCCATCAATGTGCAAGTGGAGAAACAATCAAATCTTAATGGATGTGCAAATGCAATGATTTAAATACATTGGCTTCTGTTTAGCAAGCAAGTTTGTCTTCCATTCAGCAGGCTAGTTAACACAAATGCAAGCAGCACAATAAAAGATATATAGAGGAAATTTATGTTGAATACCAGGAAAATAATATGTGTATAGCTAAATGGTTTGTGGTTGTTCAAACCTGCAGGGCATCATGATTTTCCACGCCTCATAATCGCAAAAAAGCCTCTTGGCTTGCATGACTTTATTTTCCAAATACTGCACGTCTGCATGATTTGTCTACTTGTTTAAATACATTAGAAACAAATAATAAATTTAGATTTAACCTGGGGGAACTTCAACATATAATGTTTAACTGTTAAAGTCACTGTATATGATTTTCTTTATTAGCACTGGTTGCAGTCATACACTTTATTTTACAAATCTTACAGTCAATGACATCGTCCTCATGGTAGTAATCACAAAATATATAAAGCATTTATCATTTTAAAATATCTGCTTTTTTTTAATCTGCATCTTCTAATGAACAGGACAAGAGAGAGATTTCTTCATTTGAGGAAGACTTCGTGCTAAATTTGAATATTCCCTCGTGGGCCTATCGTCAAATCATCCGGTTTTGTAAATCCAAATTAGCAACTTGTCTACTTTTCTTGAAAACCTATACCATTTTTGTTCGCTTCTTAATGCCCACTCTCTATTTACCCTCTGTCGTCCATTTATAATGGGTTATGAGGGATCCCTTCCAGATCAAATCCTATAATTTCCTTATTCTCCTAGTTGGAATCCATATTTACAGGATTTACTCTAACTAAAGCTTTACTTGAGGTGGATTGGGTTTAAATTCATAAATGCTTCATCAGTGAACGCTGGAGAGATTACTCTATCTTCAGTCTTCGCACGTAGTGTATATTTGGCTTTAATGTCTCCCTTTCACACCAGGCAGTGCCCTGATCGCATCACCTCATGTCCGAATATAACAATTAGATAATAGGACGCGATTTATCGCATTCTAATTTAGCACATGGTATCTTGGACCTGCCCATTTTCTCTACTCCATCTGGGAGGGAATCTTCCAGTTGATTCATTCTAAGCTTTATAGACTAAAACTACTACTCGATCCCTGCAACTCCTATTTCATGTGTCTCCCCCCAGACACTTTACATACTAACAAAAATAATCCATACTGTACTCCTAGCTGCCTAGAAGGGGGTACTTATTAGATGGCTATCACCTTCTATTCCTCTCATTGACGAGATTTTACAAATGGTATTTTAAACAATACGCACATCTGGAAAACTAGACATGCTAGAACAAAAGAGACACAGACAGAAAAATACTTAAAAAAAATGGGGATTTTTTATTGAGGTCTGTTATTCCGACAGTGAAATCCAGAACTTCATGAAACCTTTTGTTTTTACGAAATGGTACCAAACCTCAGCTCTTGTAGGTACGTTGGGCAGACTAAAAGTTACCCGATAATCACCATCCCTAAAATTCTGGTCCCACCTATTTCCACAGGCTTATCTTTCTTACCGAACTGGAAAACTTTCTTACCAACTAGAGGGAACTAACCTCAATGTTTTGTTTCTCTTATGCGACAGGGCATTGTAAATGTTGTTTATGTTGTAAATGTTACTATTGTTCATGTCAATATTATTTCGGCATGTTAACGATCCTTGTGGGTCCTATTCTATTTTATACTTATGTACTATGATTCTGAGTCTACAACTTCTGATGTAAGATGCTTAACATTTTGATTTATCTTCCTAGTGTCAGGACTCTTCCTGCATTTTACTTTATATTGTTTTGTTAATTGAGAAAAAGTCAATAAAATATGTTTAAAAAAAAAAAAAAACTGTGTTCTTTTTGTGGTGAAAGTGTAACTACTGCATCTACATCCCCCACAGGGAAAGAATCCTTTTTGCGATGACCACATTTTACCTGTCATATTACAAATTATACTTCATCAGAAGTTTAGTCGTGATTTAAAAAAATGGGGAAATGACATCCATTATAAGGTAAGATTATAAATACAAATATATATGACAATAGTTATTGAGATAAGTCCTAGCAAAAAAGTGTCAGCATAGTGAAAGAATTATATATATGTTAAACCTATGTTTTGGGAAACAAAATGACATCAGAAGTGATGCACAACATCCAACATTACATCTGAAGTCACTTCTACTTTCATAGACACAGGGGACCAATGGAAGTATTTTTGGACATTAGCACTGGAAGTGATGCTGTGGCAAGAGCAAAGAAAGGCTTGGTGATGCTGAAAGGTAAGTTAACGTTAAAACACTCTTAAAAGTCTAACCGTAAATTAAGGTTAGGCTTATAGTTATGGCTAGAGTTAGGGAAAGGGTTAGAGATTGGTATAGGGTTGGAAAAAATTCAGGACAGCCCATCCCAAAGTTCATTGGAACTGGTGTCAAACTGAACAAGGACCTATTCAAGCAAAACTAATATGGATTTTTCATCTGGATTTGTAGGTTAAAAGGGAACCTGTCATATTGAACATGCAATTTAATTTGGAGGCAGAATGTTATAGAGCAAGAAGATCTTAACATCTTAATATATAGTTCCGTAGGGAACAATTCAGTATAATTTATAATTTGTTCATTTTGCTTATTCTTGGTTAAAGAGTCCAGTGGGAAGTTTTATCATGGATTGACAGCCTTTCATGTTTTTTCATACAGAGATAGCAGAAACATAATGCAACTGTCAATTGGACTCTTTAAAAAAAAATAAGAAGAATTTTAAAGTAGTGATTTCCTCAGCTAACAGGCTGCCACTGTCCTCTTCTGTCTTGAAAAAGGGGCATGTGTGCCTGTTTTTAAAAAAACAGGTGCCTCCTCTGTGATATCATCATACCAGCTTCCCTGCACGCTCCTGAGGCTGATATTCAGTCAGCCTTTGTGGTGTTTGGCTAAACCACAAAGGAGAATTCTGTATTGTGCACAAGTTATATAGGTTTTGTTTTCTCCCTCTTATCTACTCAGGAGAAAAGATAAGATCTGAGCAGGCAGCCTTCACTGACTACTACAGGAGGGAGGGAGGAGGACTGCATGATTACTTGTATGATTACATTAAAGAGATTTTGAGGGCTCTCTCCTACACATGAAAAGCTGTGTCGGAACCTCAGAGAGCCTGAGTAGTGGTGGGGGTGTGACTGAGAGAAGCAGAGCTAGTGCGCATGCCCAGTAGCACTGCTCTGCTCCCCCCGCCCTTCAAAGCTTGTGGCATCAGATAAGAAGGTGGCCGGAGATAATGTAAACAAGTGAAAACTAAGTAAGGCTACTTTTTTTTTAATCACATATATTTAGAAAAGTGATTAAATACCCATTTTGGAGGATCCAATGTCAACATTAGATTGTGGCAAAACCCCTTTAAAGGGGACCTCTCGGGGGTTTATGCTCCCCTATCTGAGAGCAGGATGCAGATGATAGATGAAGAGAAGTTGACCTCTGTAATACATACTGTAGATTTATATGACTTGGAGCAGGATTTCTGAGAAAAAAGCAGAGAAAATTCTGATCGGACTCCTTAAACAATGAACCTGCTGCTTACACTCCTTCCACATGTAGTGACTGACAGCTTTCCCTGCATCAGTGTTTGTACCGAGCAAACTGTCAATCACTGTATGTGAGTGATGTCAGCAGTACTTTCAGCGTCACTTTTGAAATTTACTCAGAAAAACAACATCAAATCATATAAAACCTACATATATCATGGAGCTCAGCTCCTCTCCCTATATCATATCCTTTTCTAAAATAGGGCAGCATAAACCACCCAACACTTTCCCTTTAAGATCTGTAACATACTATAATACCAGAAAAAGGATCAAATTGCAACAGGTTTGGTGTGAATTGTGTGACAGATTTTGCTGTAGAATAAGGGTTGGATATGCTTCGGAATTATCTGCATCAAATCCACTCTTTGCGAACATGACATTAAGATTACATATGAAGAAAACAACATAACATGCTAAGGAAAAAACTTTACAATTCGATTCTGCAAGCTTTAGAGCTGAAATCTCCAAGCAATGTTAAGATCATTAGATGACCGCTATTGTATACCAAGCCAAACGGTACTTAATAATTGACCCTGGAAATTGACTGTAGAAGTCATGAACATGGTTATATAACATCACTGTAAGGCCCCGTTCACACGGCTAATTTTGCCGACGGATTTGGCGCCGTATTCCGCGCCGGTTGCGCTTCAATATGGCCAAACTTTGTTGAGTCATTACGGTAATCCACTGCTTCTCATAGAGAACAGTGGAATCCGTCGCTCCTCCCCGCTCGTCAAATCCGTCGGGCGGGAGAAAGTGACAATGCACATTATTTACGGCGCGGACGCGCCGAAAAATAATGCATTGTCTATGGGGCCGGGAGCGGCGCCCCCGCCGCGCTCCGGCCCCGCCCCGTCCCGCCCCTATTCAGGGCGGATTTGTGCGCTCTAACGGCGCACAAATCCGCCGTGAATAAGCCGTGTGAACACGGCCTAATAGTTTTGAGATAGAAGGCTGGCAATTATTGAACTATACAGTACTTTACTTCTGTATGCTTCTGACTTAAATATGGACACACTTTATGTTGAGATAATAAATTTTCAGGAACAAAACTATTCTGTAGAAAACAAAACAATTTAGGGAATTTCTAGAGAAGAAACAAGTAAGAATATCTTCTGCTTTTAACCCATGAGGCTGTTTTGTGGACATTTATCAATAGACATCAAATAGCAGCCTGAATCAATTTTGGTTCAAATTTCTATGCTGCTTGAGTCATATTGTGATGAAAAATCTAAACAGAGCTGGATACAGTTCTTATCAGAATCAGTGAAACAGAAAAAAAATACATTAATTTTGATTCTGTGACTCCCCTAAGCCCATGACAAATAAGTCCTAAAAATATCAAAACTGGGAAAGCAATAAAACAAGTGCCCATAGTGCTGTTGCTGCTTCATGAGCACTGAATAACAGGATTATAAGTCAATGATGTTATTTATTACTAAATACATGTCATAATTATGTAAATTGCACATCAATCTTTATGAGTTTTACCAAGCAAATAAAGCCAATATGACTTAGCACATTTGTTGTCATTTACTCAGGCTATAACATATTACAGAGCTATTGTCAATTCATTTTCCAGATCTTGACGCGTTTCGAGCATTAAGCTCTTTATCATGATATAGTTAAGAGCTTAGTGCTCAAAAAGTGTCAACATCTGTCTGTTATATGACGCTTACTGGAAAATGTAACATTTTTTTCCCATTGATGACACCGATGTGTAAATAAGAAAGCTTCTACAATTCACAAAAGACCAGGATGCACCAAGGCCAGAAGGAGGATGTGAGGCACCTATTCTCATTGTAATTTTTGAGAATCACAACTATAGCAAAAGAGAGAAAGACACGGTTATAGTTGTGAAACAGCCATTACTAAAATCCTCAAAAACTACAATGAAAATAGGGGCCTTTGAAATAATACAAACATAGTTTTACTGGATTGCTCATTTAGGTAGCTAAAAACAGTATATAAAGGGCCCCCTGGAAAAAGTGCCTGGCCCCAAAGCATTCCAACCATAAAAAATGCCAAAACCCCCCCCCATAAACAGTTAGGGCTCCCAAAACCCCCCCCAGGGGGGGGCCAAGCCAAATAAACAGTGTTCCCACCCTTTACAATGCAAACCCATGGAGAAAATCAACTAAGTCCAACAGAAAATAATAACATGTAAGGTTTAAAAAGTATGAGGACAGAGACAAAACATGTTTGTGTCCTGATGACTAGGAGTAGCACAGAGGGGCACTGAGGGTCAATAGAAGATGGTCACAGCACACTGACTTCTTTCTAGGTCACAGAGCATCCCTAGAAAACTGTCCCATAGAAGTCAATGGTGTAAGTATACCTCTAAATGTTGTTATAAGCAGCTCAGGCAAGATGACCACCCCTATAGTTATATTCAGAAAACAGAATTTAAAACTCAACAATCAGAAAATAAAAACAGCTAAGAAGAACATAATATGTATAAGGGTCTGGATTTAATGATTAAAACATATATTGATGAAAGATTTCTTTTGAATATTTAATCTGGAGAATCTATTCTGTCTGGAAACAAAGTCATGGAATCTATGGCAGAAAACAAGGTTCTGCAGCTCGTATGTTGTGGATTTGCTTGTGGTTTGGGATTGTAATTAGCTCCATTTTATGGGGTTAATTCACATCTAAGTCCCTGACTTGAGGTCTGGTGGAATTCTGAGTTGAAGAAGTAAAATATCCCTTTTTCCTGCATCATGGATTTCAAATCTGTATCAGAAAAAATGTGCCCCATAATCCCCATTCAAAACCATAGGATGCATAGTCTACATTTTATTATATGGATTATGACAGATTCTGCCTCAAAATCTACATAAAAAACTTTGTATTAACGGAAGGAATGGTGCAAGATTTGCTGTAGAAAACCGTACAAAAGACTCCATACGAAAAAAAAAATCCATGTACATATTAAAGAAGGGCTAACAGTTCTCACTGTCAGAATGAGAATATCTATCTGTGTAGGTTCTCATATAGCTATCACAGTCCAATAATAACCATACTGATGTGCAAGTAAGTGGGGCACGTTTATCCAGAAAGTTGTGCAAGAATTCTGCCACAATTTGTGCCAAAAATGATGATGTACATGCTTTACACCACATTCATTATGGAATCATCCCTATATTAGGTCACTCAGAATAAAACCTTGACACACTCAGTTCTACTGCACATGCACAGAATTTGAGATGGGCAAGAGAAGCCAGACCGATTTTGTTGTTGTCATCTTATTGGCCGTAGCTAATCAGGTGGATGTGAGGCAATGACAATGTATTTGAATATGGATCTCTTGTCATTATATTGTGGAAGGCTTGGTCTTTTTATATCTTCGGTTTGTCCAGAACTGATGGAAGTGAGATTTATGATATTATATATGTGAGTGGTGAAAGCCGTCCCACACCCTAGCCCCCATGCTGTTTAATTTTTTTTTCTTTAAAAAAACCCCCTGACCAGTGCAGGCATTTCATATTTTAATATTACATATCTAATAAATTAATATATGTCGACCGTAACTGCAGATGCACTAGGTGGCGTACAGCAGGAGATCTGCTACCGACGTGCCACCGAAAACTTTTTTTCGGTGGGGTAAGCAACCATTTGGCGTCAGTAACCATAGGTTACTGACATGTGTAACTAGGATGGCTGCTATGCGGCTTTTGATGGGTTGCCTTTCCCGGGACAGTCACAGCGTTGGGTGGGAGGCCGTCCCCACGTTCCAGGCCAGGTTCGGTTCCAGGATTTACCAGGCCTATAAAAAGCCTGTCTCTCTAGGTGATCGGGGGGCGTGGTCTGCTATGGCAAGTGGAGCAGCAGTGGAGCCCAGGTGAAGGGCTCTTGCCCCCAGAGGCTTAGGAGAAGCCGGAACCAGTACGAGACTGGCAATCAAACGCGGTTGGGGTTGTGCTGTCAGTAGGCACAGAGCCCATGGTAGTTGAGGGCAAAATTTAGTATAAGTTTAGTTAGTGGCCAGACGGCCTGAGGTTTATTTTGAGTTGTTTTCTGTTGTACTACTGTGCCTTTTTCGTGCCTGAATAAAGCTGGCTGAGGCCAGATTTAAAGAAGCCTGGTGTCGGTGTGCCATCCGTTTACAAAAGACGGCGATCCAGTGAGCAAAATACCCCCAGGACGGCCTAGGCGGGCGTTCAAATCTGAGTGGACTGTTACAATTGGTGGAGGATGCCGTGGGCATAAATGGCACAACCTGGGCAAATTGGCAGAATTGAAGTGGTGCAAGTGCAAAAGTCCTCTGCAGCAAGATTTGAAGGGCCAGAGGCCTGATTGTAAAGCAGTGCTGTAAAGACACTGTGAGTCTGAGAAAACAAGACACACCCATATACAGACTGTTGCCTGTCGGGGGAAGGCTGCCTCAGTGCACAGGAGAGTGTCTCTGGAGAGTCAGGGGATGCACCCCAGTACAGAGACTGGTTGGGCACTGGTCTGGTGGAGTTAAAGTGACTTTTGCCATTGGTGAATTTTATTTTATTTTTTTTTTGCCATGGAGGAGCTGCTAGCCCAGTTGATGCAGGCCACTGCCAAGTAGCAAGAAAATAATGAGAAGCTCCAGGCACAATTTGAGGCGGACCAGCAGGCACTAAGAATCATGATTAACCAGAGTCAGGGGTCTGGGGAAAATGGACTCACCACAATACAGCAGCCTTGCTCTGGAGGTGCAGAGTCCAAGCTGGGAAAGATCGATGCCAAGGATAACCAAGCAGAATGGTGCAATGGATGCCTTCAGGTGGAGATGTGCTGGAGAGGATGTCCTGTTGCCAAGAGGCCCTGGGTTCCACATGCCAGCAAGCCAGAATTGCCCGGAGAACTGAGTCGTCCAGAGGTGTGGATGTGGCTGTCGCGTGGGCAACCACGTTCATCAGCAGGAGCCTGCTACCATGTCCAGCAGAGGGAGTCGTGTTGGAGGTGCCAAAAGAGCAGTGAGATGTGCTCCTGACTGCCCTCTCAGGAGGAAAGGCCAGAAAAGTTGCAGGTCAAGCCCTGGAGTTCCATGGGTGGAGTCCCACCCCTGCGTGGCATGGACAGTCAGCCAGAGATGCCCAAAATACACCAAGAACCCCGGGAAGACTGTTCCTGTTGTGTGTTTACACCGGTGTTGGGACCGTCAGTTATATGCATAATTTATGTGAGGACTTGGCTGGGCTAAATTTGGAAATCCAGATTTTGCTGCCAAGCCAGAAGAGTCCAGAGAGCAGTGGCAGGACTGTAATAAGTGGACTGGTAAAGTCTGATGGACTGGGTGCAGTACATGCAGTGTTGCCTGTGGGAGATGGTCACCCGAGTATTACTTCCTGGGTTCCAATACTATGCATGTGATCCATGACCCGGGCCCAAAGCCTGAGCAGGGGGATGTTGGCTGTGTTACAAAGATAGCTCCAGTTACTTTCATCCCTGTGTGAACAAGTGGCGGGAGGTGCTGTGGCAGAGAGCAGCTCAGGGCTGCCCCCCGGAGGTCATGGCTGTCAGGGCTTATGTGTGCGTACTGCAGCGTGTAGTTAGCTTCTGCCCGAAATACCAGCCCAGCTAGAGCAGACAAGCTCAAATGTGCCCCTAGAGAGCGTGGCGAACAGTACTGGGAGCATTGCAGAGGATGAGTGTCCTGTTGGGGTTGACCATCTGGAGAAATATGCTACCACTACAGTTTCAGGTGGATCTACTGTGGTTGCCAAAAGCAACGAGGTTTTTCCCCTGCATCTCCTGCTGGAAAAGCTTGTGAGAATGTGTGCCAGGCAGCTGTGTGTGAAGTTTTCTGGTTTTCCAGTCCGCAACTGTCTGTACCCATGACCCCAGCGCCCTGTGTGTATGGGATGGTAACGTGCAAGTTGCAGGTGGGCCCCTAGAGGTTGTGGCTGGTAATAGCACTATGTGTGCAGGTGCAGTATGTCTGGGGATTGATAGCAATTCTGAGACGGTGCTGCCAATACAGTTCCCCATGGAGCTGATGTGGTTGCCAGTAGCAATCAGTGCGCTATGCTGGTGGGGAAAAGGTGATGGAGTTGCCTGGGGTGAGCACGGCTAGTGCATTGCCTGGAAGGGGGAAGTCAAACCCTGGAAATGAGGGTTCTGCTGCTATGTATGAAAACCTGGTTTCGGTGGGGGAAGGCAACCATTTGGCGTCAGTAACCATAGGTTACTGACATGTGTAACTAGGATGGCTGCTATGCGGCTTTTGATGGTTGCCTTTCCCGGGACAGTCCACAGCGTTGGGGGGAAGGGTCCCCTTTCAGGCCAGGTTGGGTTCCCAAAGGATTTACCAGGCCTATAAAAGCCTGTCTTTTTAGGTGACGGGGGGCGTGGTATGCTAGGGAAGTGGGAAGAAAGAGGGGAAAGCCAAGTGAAAGGGCTCTTGCCCCCAGAGGCTTAGGAAAGCCGGGGAACCAGTAAAGATGGCAAGCAAAAGGGGGTTTGTGGATGCTGTGCAGTATCACAGAGCCCTGGTGTTGAGGGTAAACGAGTATAAGTTAGGTTAGTGCCAGACGGCCCGAGGTTTATTTTGTGTTGTTTTCTGGTGTACTACTGTGCCTTTTTTCTGTGCCTGAAAAAAGCTGGCTGAGGCCAGATTTAAAGAAGCGTGGTGTCAGTGTGCCATCCGTTTACAAAAGACGGCGATCCAGTGAGCAAAATACCCCCAGGATGGCCCAGGCGGGCGTCCAAATCTGAGTGGACTGTTACAATATATATATATATTTGACAATAGCACCTTCAGAAACATATTTCCATATCATACTTACTTAGAGATTTAGTGATGTGTTCAATACTTATTTCACCCTTGTATATATGTGTGTGTATATATACCGTATACACTCGAGTATAAGCCAACCCAAATATAAGCCAAGTCACCTAATTTTGCCACAGAAACTAGGGAAACTTATTGACTCGAGTATAAGCCTAGGGTGGAAAATGCAGCGGCTACTTGTGAATTTCAAAAATAAAAATGGATACCCATAAAATTATGTAGGCAGGTATAGGCAGTCTAATGTCCCCAATAGGCAGGTATATACAGTTTAATTTCCACTATAGGCAGGTATAGGCAGTTTAATGTCCCCCATAGGGAGGTATAGGCAATTTAATGTCTCCCATAGGCAGGTATAGGTAGTTTAATGTCTGCTTGCAGCCTTCGTAGTCCTATTGTGGAAGGGAAGCACATAATAATAATAAATAATAATTTTAATAAAATAATAATAATAATAAAAAAATAAATGTTGTTGATATGGTATAATATGGAAAACAAAGGTAGAGATTCACCCTTGTAGCAACCAGTATCACACCTTTCCAAACTTCAATGTTTTCTTTCTGCACAGAGAGCTTCTGACCACAGCAAAGGATCTCTCTCTCTCTCTCTCTCTCTCTCTCTCTATATATATATATATATACTGTATATATATATATATATAGATACAAAGAAAAGGCAGCCCTATCAAGAAAATCTGTAGCTGGGTGCAAGCTGAAAAAAGCCCATGTAACTGGTAATATATATATTAGTGAGGGAGAGAGGGATAGATAGAGAGATAGATTTTTAACTTCTAGAATATTAAGCAGAATTATTTTAAGAGAGTAAAAATGAAGTTTCATATATACAGTTGTAGTCAGTGGGTTCAAGAGTGTATTAGGCACATTATTACTATTTAAATTGCTTTGTGGAAACCCCACCATTGACTTGAGTCCAATAATTCTGTTGTTAGTTTCTGGAAACTTTTGCGCATTGCTCAACAAGAGAAGCATGACCTCAGTTGAAGTGTTTTGGCTTCATTGAAATGAGCATAGCTTAGTGTGCGAGACAGTACAGATAAATCTGCCCTAGTCTGTTTTTCACATTAACTACCAGCATTTTAATAGCTGAAGGCCTTTGCAGTTATGCAGCAAAGCAACAGTTTCATAAGTGACCATTCACCAAAAATCTGAAGTCAATATAAAAACCCCTCTAACTAGCAAGTCAGTATGGTCTTGGCCACACATGGTCACAAGCCAGGCACTTTGCAGTCTCTACGTGGGAGCTTGAACATACATAGAAAAAGGTAGCATGTCCATGATGGGAACAATCTTGAATAATAGCTTGGGAAACACTCAGGCTTCCTACAAGGACAGTGACAAGAAATAACATGCAGCTACCTCAGATTATAATTTGCTCATTTACACATTATTGAATAAATTAGTATGCTGCATCAGTTCTGCCTAACAGTCATGATAATACTTGCATTTTCATCAGCTGTAATCAGTTTCAGCATAGGCACAAGGGAGAGAATGATTTATCTCAACAGCAACAAATATTGGCATATTATTTTTTTTTACATATTTTTAATTGCGTTTGGCTTGTAGCAACTTGTTTGTGTTAGTACAATGGCTGGCTATAAATATACTAATCCATACAATGTTAATGACAGTTCCATTATTATGTATTTGGAGAAAATATCCCAAAGTGCTATGGCAACATCAAAACTTGATGGCAACATTTACAGAACTTTAATCAGTACAGTAATGCAACTTTTCCATATTAAAATATGGTTCAATCCAGCAATGTAAGAAACGTAATGTAGCACAATCCTTATTCCATAATTTTCGTACAGAGTAATATGTAGTATCAGTCCGAAACATGTAAGCTTTGTTACTATGCTATGTTTTTTTACCCTCTGTACGAAGATTATGGAATAAAAATTGTGCTACGTTACAACGTTTCTTACATTGTTAGATTGCATCATACTGCACTTTTTTGGATTGTCCAAGAGATCCTTTGCTGTGGTCAGAAAACATTGAAGTTTGGATAGGTGTGATACTGGTTGCTACAAGGGTGAATCTCTACCTTTGTTTTCCATATTACACCAGTAAAAAAACAATTCATTATTATTATTATTGAGTGCTCCCTGCTCCACAATAGGACTATGGAAGGCCGCAAGCAGACATTAAACTGCCTATACCTGCTTATGGGGGACATTAAATTGCCTATACCTGCCTATGGGGGACATTAAACTGCCTATACCTGCCTATAGTGGAAATTAAACTGTATATACCTGCCTATTGGGGACATTAGACTGCCTATACCTGCCTATATAATTTTATTGGTATCCATTTTTATTTTTGAAATTCACAAGTAGCTACTGCATTTTCCACCCTAGGCTTATACTCGAGTCAATAAGTTTCCCTAGTTCTTTGTGGCAAAATTAGGTGCCTCGGCTTATATTTGGGTTGGCTTATTCTCGAGGGTATACGGTATATTCACACACACATATATACAAGGGTGAAATAAGTATTGAACACATCTATTGTCAAATACATATATTATTATTATTATTATTTATTTTAAAGCGCCATTGATTCCAGGGCGCTGTACATTCGAGGGGGTTACATACATTAACATAAGTCACAACGAGTACAGTGATAAGGATAATGACAATTGGCATGACAGAGGGAGAGAGGGGCCCTACCCGCGAGGGCTTTTCAAACTACAA